>CM066334.1:11954280-12144280 GCA_033807585.1 Hydrophis major | reverse complement strand
CCTGATACCTCCAGCTCAAACACACCCCAACCAGGCACCCAGATGAAACCCAGCTTCCTAACTAATGATAGCCGTCCATTTACCCGAAGCCAAGCTGCACTAAAGGCCTCCAATAAAGTAACACAATGTTGCCAGCCAATCAAAATACAAAAAGAGCCAAAAAAACAGACAGAAGATATCAGAAGCAGAACACAGCAAACTCCAAGACCAATAAACACAGACCAAGACTCTCAACCAATCAGGATGAAGAAAAAACCATTCTGTCACAGCAATAGGCTGCCCCAAATTTAAATCTGAAACCACTGTAAAAGTCTAACTCACAGACGAACACTATACAGAAGCCTGATAATGGCAGATGAGATTCTGCTGAAACATTGCTACAACTTTAAAAGCACCACTACTATGACGTGGGAAAATAACCGAACAAAGCTGAATGCCATAGATGTAAGTACCCGCGACTGCCATCATCAGGCTTCTGTATAGTGTTCATCTGTGAGTTAGACTTTTACAGTGGTTTCAGATTTAAATTTGGGGCAGCCTATTGCTGTGCCAGAATGGTTTTTTCTTCCTCCTGGTTGGTTGGGAGTCTTGGTCTGTGTTCATTGGTCTTGGAGTTTGCTGTGTTCTGCTTGATTGGTGTTTCTGCTATCTTCTGTCTGTTTTTTGGCTCTTTTTGTATCTTGATTGGCTGGCAGCATTGTGTTACTTTATTGGAGGCCTTTAGTGCAGCTTGACTTTGGGTATATGGACGGCTATCATTAGTTAGGAAGCTGGGTTTCATCTGGGTGCCTGGTTGGGGTGTGTTTGAGCTGGAGGTATCAGGGGGGATCTGTTTGTGCCCAGGTGTTTGCCTGGCTTGTGGTGTGGAGATTTTTTTGTTTGTGAGTGCAGGCTTCCAAATGATTGACAGCCTGTATATGTAGTAGAATCCAGCCTAACTAAATTAAATACAGATGAAGCTGATAAAATAAGACACCAAGTTACCAACATCCTATGCACAAGCAAACCACCCAAAAGCAACTTGCAGAAAAATGAAATTAAAGCACTACAAACCTTGAAAAGAGATAGCAGCATAATCATCCTCCCAGCAGACAAAGGGAATGCCACTGTAGCAATGGACAGAAAAGACTATGAAACAAAATTGACAGACCTACTCCAAGACTTCACATACAAACCCATAAACACAGACCCAACCACATATCTGGAAAAATTAACCAAGAAAAAAATTATAACCAGCCACATGAGCAAAGAGATCCAACAGATGATCACCCCAAGAGAAAAATCTTCCAGATGCCCCAAACTATACAGCCTCCCAAAAATACTCAAAGAAGGCATACCTCTCAGACCCATAGTCAGCTCCAGAGGAGCACCACTACAAATCCTAGCTAAACACTAAGCAAAACAGTTACAGCCCCATGCTGAAACAGCAGCTTCACATGTACAAAACTCATACCACTTCTTGGAAATGATCAAAGATCTACACGTGGAGCAAGAAGATCTGCTTGTAAGTTTCGACGTGGTTTCAATATTCACTTAAGTCCCGATAAAAGAGACCCTTGAAATCATCAAAAATAAATACCAACCAGCTAAACACCTCATGGAACTAACAGAACACTTCTTAACCAACACATATTTCATATACAAAGGACAAAGATACAAACAAATTGAAGGAGCCCCTATGGGATCACCACTGTCACCCGTCATTGTAAACCTGTTCATGGAAGAATTCGAATCCAGAGCCCTGGCCAATGCCATCCACAAACCCAAACTATGGTTAAGATACATCGATGACACATTTGTGATTTGGCCCCATGGAAAAGAAAACCTAAACAATTTCCAAACACACCTAAACAACACACACCCCAAAATTAAGTTCACCATGGAAATGGAAACAAACAAACAACTACCATTCCTAGATGTACTAATCTACAAAAAAACAGATGGCACACTAGGACACACCGTATACCAGAAGAAAACACACACTAACCGCTACCTCAATGCCCAATCCCACCACCACCCAGCACAGATAAACTCCGTGGCTAAAACACTAATTACTAGAACCAAACGCCTGGCAGACAAGACACATATTAAGACTGAACTATGCACCCTGACTAAAGTACTGACAGCCAACGGCTTCCACAGAAGCAAAATCACCAGCTTGATCCACAAAAGCACACTGAAACATAATAGAGACCCAGAAGATGAACAGACCTATAGAACAGCTGTCCTGCCCTACATAAGAGGTACTACAGACAAAATTAATAAGGTACTACACAGACATCACATCAAGACTGCCTTCAAAACAGACAGAAAAATAGCAGCCATCCTTAGAAACCCCAAAGATAAAATTGACCTGGAAAACCAAGGCATATACGAAGTCCCCTGTGCATAATGCCCGGCCACATACATTGGACAGACCAATAGAAGAATAAGTACCCGCCTGGATGAACACAAAAATGCAGTCAAAAAGCTGGAACACACTTCCTCACTAGTCCAACACATGGAAGCCACAGGTCATAGCATCAATTTCAATGGCACCAAAACCCTAGCCACTATAGAAAACCCTAGCCACAGAATCATCAGAGAAGCCATAGAGATTGAAAAAAGACCAGAAAGCATGAACAGAAGAGATGATTCCACCAGACTGTCAATCATTTGGAAGCCTGCACTCACAAACAAAAAAATCTCCACACCACAAGCCAGGCAAACACCTGGGCACAAACAGATTCCCCCTGATACCTCCAGCTCAAACACACCCCAACCAGGCACCCAGATGAAATCCAGCTTCCTAACTAATGATAGCCGTCCATTTACCCGAAGCCAAGCTGCACTAAAGGCCTCCAATAAAGTAACACAATGCTGCCAGCCAATCAAGATACAAAAAGAGCCAAAAAATAGACAGAAGATAGCAGAAACACCAATCAAGCAGAACGCAGCAAACTCCAAGACCAATAAACACAGACCAAGACTCCCAACCAATCAGGAGGAAGAAAAAACCATTCTGGCACAGCAATAGGCTGCCCCAAATTTAAATCTGAAACCACTGTAAAAGTCTAACTCACAGATGAACACTATACAGAAGCCTGATGATGGCAGATGAGATTCTGCTGGGAAACCTATCTACCCTTCAGGCATATTTTCTACTTTAGTATATACCATATTTTCTTAATGCAATTTATGTTGTATTGAAATATACTCTCTTCTTAATTTGCACATTTGTATGCATTGTTCAGGCATCATTATTTTTCCTCAGACTAATTTTCCTGATATCTATCTTTTTGACACCTTTGCCTCTCTATCCCATGAGGTAACTCCTGGAGAAAGAACATGGAAATATCAGAAATGATCATTAACAATTTCACATTTTATTGGAGATTCATGTGGTCTACAGGATGTTCATCCCTACCTTAGTAGCTGACCAACTCAATTCATTTTCCTTTCCTTTATTCCATGAAAGATATAGAAAATCAAGAAGCTTCAAGCTTTTCTAATGCATGTAGAACTGAATGGATACAAAGTGTAAATTGAAAGACATGGGAGCTTAAGAAAGTTTAATAGTCCAAGCAATAAATATAGAGGTGGCATGAATGATAAGAAAATGGGTATTAGTGAGCTTTGACCGTACAAATAGCAATAGCACTTATACTTATATACCGCTCCATAGTACTTTATCGCAGTGGTCACCAACTGGTGGGCCATGGCCCACTGGTGGTCCGTGAGAATATTTTAGTGGTCTGCAGAGAAATGTCACCCCCAGAACACCCTCCCAAGTCCAGGGTGCATGGGAACACAAGGCTGCGCCACCCACATGGCCTGCAGGAACACAAGGCTTGCGTCGCTTGCATTGCAAATAACATGAGGTTGTGAGGGGAGAGGGGGAAGGACAGAGGGGGGGAACTTGCCCCACTCACCCCATGCACCTGACCTGGCCACTGGGTTGTTTCTTTCCACTGCTTTCTTCTTCTGCTTTTGGCTGCATGCAAGGAAAGCATCAAAAGTCTTTATTTCTCTCCCCCAAACTCCACCAGAAATTAGTCTTTGGGACCCTGCAAGGCCTCCTGCTCCAAGAGGCTGCACCGGCAAAGACTCATTTCTGGTTGAGGGTGAGAGAAAGAAAGACTTTTGTTGCTTATGCTGCTTTCCTTGCATGAAGCCAAAGGTCAGCCAGTCAACCAGTCTCTCTCTCTCTCTCTCTCTCCCTCCCTCCCTCCCCCCCTCTCTCCCTCCCTCCCTCCCTCCCTCTCTCTCTCTCTCTCTGGGTATTTTACAAAGTCAGCATATTGCCTCCAACAATCCGAGTTCTCATTTTACTGACATTGAAAGGATAGAAGAGTGAGTCAATTTGAGCTAGCCAGGATTGAACTCCTGGTGATAGCTGTAACAACAGAACAAACATCTAATTTGAGAAATAAGACTGATATTCTTCTACTTCCTTCAAGAGAAAGAAAGAAAAATATTTTATGAGAATTGGTTGGTCACAATTTCTTATCTTTTCTGAAAAAATAAAATAACATCCCTCTGAAGAAAACTATGGTTTCAAACTATGATTTAGAGTAGACTTACTGTAAACAGTGGGGCCAGCACTTTACATTACTTATGACCAAAATCCATTGACTTCAATAACTCTAAGTGACTTAAGCCTAAATCTAGCACAATGTGCACATGGGAATTGGGCAGAAGCAAATTCTTTGATTTTTATACTGTACAGGTGTTAAAAGTTTTAATATTTTTAAAAAGCTTTATAGGGCCTTTCTGATCTTATACTAACAAAAATGAGACCGATCAATGTCTTTTTGAAAGCATCTCAGTCAATCCAACTGTAAGTCAGAACAGTTTCTTGAGCATGTATCTTAAGAAAATGGGAAGACAATTACAAAAGTCAACAAAAGGTGGACAGACTGATAATACAGTAATATGTTCTCTGGAGTCTTAGAGAAGTTTGCCAATCCAACCGGTAGATAGTGAAGATTGAACTTCTACAGTACTCAATTTACAGTACTCACTTTTTCTGAATAGATCCAAAATTCATTGTTATAATTGATCAATTTCTTCTGAAGAACAGCTTCTTTCACTTTACCTTGCTCCCCAGGAGCATCAATCAAATATATAAGTAAGAAGTATGAGCTTCTTAAAGTAAAAAATCTCTGCTCTGTGTATTACTTGAAAGAATTCATCCCACCAATGCACATAATGAAAACGACTTCAGATATGAAACCAGTAATCAAATAACCAAACAATCATAGTTTGATGCTATTCCTTTGGTGCTGCCTCCTATTAAGAAGCTTCTAAAGAACCCAAGTAGCAAAATGCTACCCTTTTGTAATATCAGCAGATTTTTATTTTGATCAGGACAATAATAAGGCAAGTAAGAGCTGTGTATAATTTTGACTATGACTGCTCGGATAAAAATAGGGCTGTGTTTATAGCAAATGCTTTTAGAATGAAAAAGAAAGAAAGAAGGAAAGAAAGAAAGTGTTAAGTTCTGTGCATGGGTGCAAGGAACGGAGACGAGGCAGTGAACAGTGAACTTCAACTCTTTATTAATCATTCTGAACAGAGCAAAAACCCTAGGGCAGCAGCAGCCCTTTTATAGGGCAGGCTGCTGACCTATTAGCCAATGAGAAACTTGGAAGTGTTAAACCCTTGAACCAATGAGAGTGGCTCGTTAACAGCCAATCAGATTCCCCAGAATGGACCAATCCTATATCGCTATTATCAGCCAATCAGAAATGCAGGATTAGAACCCTGCTTTTTCTTAAGGATTGTTAAAACTTTATTTAAGCGCTTTTATTAGTTCATAACACCCCTTCCCCCAGGTTCCATTTGAGGGGTGTGGTGACATAATCCCTAAGATATGTAGGTTGTTTTAACTGTCTATTGGATTTGTGCTGTCCCATCGGTTCCTGTCTGTTGTCCGGTTTCGGCGGGACGTTTTTGGACATATCTGGTACAGGTGGTTCCACATCCTCACTGGACGACTTGGTGCCGCTAATGCTGTCATTGTTGTCCTCCGATCTTTGCGGGCTCACCTCTGTTGAGGTATTCCTCTATAGCGAGGAGAGTCCCCTCCCTGATTCTTCTTCATTTATTGCGCCCGATTGCTGACTTCCTTCGCTTCTGCTTTCCACCATCTCGAATTCAGTTTCTTCGACATCCCCTCCCCCCTCAGTTTGGGAGTCACAGGAGTCGTGGGAACTGGGTTATAGCCTAGAGCGAAGCTGATCTATATGGCATTTCCATATTTTTCAATTGCAAGTTTGCACACGGTACGATCTGGGCCCAGTAGTTTGAATTACAGTTGCTTCGACCCATAATGGCTCGCTGGAGAGGTTTTTTGCGAAAACTAAGTTGCCTACCTTGAACTCGTGGTATTTTCTGGTAGATCCACAGGTGAAGCTGGTCGGGGTGGGAACGGAGCTTGCGTCCCATCAACAGTTCAGCTGGGATCTTGTTGGTGACGCTGTGCGGAGTGATGTGTTGGAGTAGGAGTATTCTGTTTATGTTGTCGTCAATGTCCCCATAGTCCATTTTGTGGAGAGTTTTTTTAACAAATTGTACCATGCGCTCGGCCCTGCCGTTAGCCGCAGGGTAAGCTGGCGAAGTTAGCGCATGGCGGATACCCTGGTCCGCTAAGCATTGTTCAAATGCCAGGTTGGTGAACTGGGGTCCGTTGTCGGAGACCAGAACATCTGGCAGCCCGTGCATTGCGAATAGCCTATTCAATTTTCGGATGACAGACTCGGTTGTAGTATTCTTCATTTCATGGATCTCGAGCCAGTTGGAATAGGCATCCACTGCTAGGAGGAACGTATGTCCTTTAGTAGGTCCCGCAAAATCAACGTGGATGCGGGACCACGGTCCCCGGGGGATTTCCCATTCTGTTGGAGTTGCTCTAGGTGGGGCACTGCTGACCGTTCTGTTTGCCGGTTTCTGAAAGGGGTGAAGTCATCAGGGGTTTGTTCTATTGGCCATCCTCGTTCGACCCAGCTAAGAACTCGCGCCAAGACAGGATCTCGTTTTGCTTTGATTGCAATGTCTTTGGCTGTTAGCGGTGGAGAATGTAGCGTTTCAATCTGGAGTGTCATAAGGGTTGGAACTGGGTCGTCGACGGTTTCCAGAAGTGGGGCACAGCTCAATGCATCAGCGTAGGGAATGGCTTTCCCCGGGTGGTGTTGTAATTTATAGTTGTACGCAGTTAAAAACTCCGACCAGCGAGTCATTCTTGGTGACAATATATAGGGGGTTGGCTTGTCTTCCGCTATAATCCCTAGCAAAAGTTTGTGGTCGGTAATAATAGTAAAAACTCGTCCATACACATATTCATGAAACCGTTTCACAGCAGATACAACAACAAGAGCCTCTTTGTCGATCTGGCTATAGTTACGTTCAGCCTTTGATAGGGTCCTTGAAAAATAGGCAATAGGGGCCTCACCACCATTTGGTAACACATGACTCAAAATGGCTCCTACTCCAAACGGTGACGCGTCACATGAAATTGTTAAAGGCAGAGTCTCGTTATACTGCATTAAAACAGCATCTGAGGTTAGTAAGTTTTTCATTTGTCGGAATGCGTGCTCCTCGCGGTGTCCCCAGACCCAGGTTGCTTTTTTGTCAAGGAGTCTATGTAGGGGCTCAGCTACGGTTGCTTTCTGGGGCAAGAAAATGTTGTAAAAGTTAATGAGCCCCAGGAAAGCTTGGAGATCAGTTCTATTTCTGGGTCTTGGGGCGTTTTTGATTGCCCTTAGTTTGCTATTAGTGGGGTGGATGCCTTGTTTATCGATTAGGTACCCCAGGAGCTCTACTTTGTCTGTACACAGTTGACATTTATTTTTTTTAACCTTAAGGCCAGAGTCTTTAAATTTCTGGAGAACCATTTTAAGCCGCTTTTCTAGTATTTCTCTATTCGGGGCAGCAATTAAAATGTCATCAAAGTATGGCATGACCCCCTTGATCCCTTGCAAGAGTCTCTCCATCAGACTTTGAAAAATCCCTGGGGCTACGCTCACTCCGAATTGGAGTCGGTTGCACTTAAAGGTGCCTCGGTGCGTAATGATCGTCTGTGCCTCTGCGTTTTTTTTTTTTTTATCTACAGGCAGTTGTTGGTAGTAGGCCTGTGCTAAATCCAATTTAGCGAAGACTTTTCCACCCCCCAGGGAATGGAGAAGGTGTTGTACCACCGGCACCGGGTAAGCGTTCTGTTGAAGGGCATGATTAAGAGTAGCCCGGTAGTCCCCACAAATCCTCCACGATCCATCTGGTTTGATGGGTGTTACAATTGGGGTTTCCCAACGAGCGTGGTCAGTTGGTTCTAAAACACCCTGGGCTATTAATTTATCGAGCTGCTCATCAATTTTTGGTTTAAGGGCAAAAGGTTCCCGACGAGGCTTAAGACGGAAGGAGGCTACTTCAGGGTTAAGGTTAAATGATATCGGGGTCCCCTTATACTCACCGAGTTTGTCTATGAAAACGTCCTGGAATACCTGGACAATGGCCTCCTTCCAGTCATTGCTTCTGGTTTGGTGAATGCCGGCTACCTTGATCCCGAGTGGGGCAAACCATTGAAGGCCTAACAAGCTAGGCCGGTCACGGTCGACGACAGTCAGTGGTAATGACGCAGTATGATTTTTGCATGATACTTGGACTTGGCTGGATCCAACAACCGGAATTCGGTTCCCCTGATAATCTTTGAGTATGATTCTTTGGGCTTTGAGGTCTTGACGATGGACGGCAGGGATTAATTGTTTAAGAGTCTTCCAGGAAACCATCGAGAGGGACGATCCTGAATCGACTTCCATCATGCAAGGCTGGTTTTCGATGGTGACCTTCACTCGGATCTTCTTTGCATCTAGCGATGAGGCCTGACTGATTGTAATGGTCTGGTGTGCCTCTTCTCTTCTTGTTGAAATGGCCAGTGTTTTATTTCTGTAGGAGTGGTTGTTCCATTGGTGGTTCAAATGTTCCCGACTCACAGGGCGATTCCCTGTGGTCTGGCAGTAGTTGTTTCCCCTCTGAAGTGGGCTGGATCCTTGCTTGCTTCTACAGACCTTTCTGATGTGGCCTCTTTTCCCACAGAAATGGCTGAGCGCGTCGAGGAATTTGCAGTCTGATCGCGGGTGGTTTGCCCCACAACCCGCGCATTGGTGCGGTAGTCTTTGATTCCGCTGGTGGCGTTGGTCACGTTCAGACCGGAGCCGGTTGACCTCCTCCTCATCACTTTCTGATGGTGATTTGAGGTCCTCGTGGTGGGTCGCTGTTGTGTGCCTCTCTAGGCGAGGTGAGGTATCGCTGGCGAGTTGACGGAGTGGTGCGTTGGTGCGGCGCATTCGGGTGGCCAACTTCCTGGTTGCTTCTGCTGCAGTAGCGTCCTTGATGACATCAGCAAGGTCGATGTCCCCTTTGGCCATGATCTTGCTCTGCGTCGTGTGGTCTTCTAATCCCAGAATTATTCGGTCTCTGAGAGCTTCTTCGAGGTCTGTAAACCCACAGAGGCCTCCCAGGTTCTGGAGATCCACGATGAAATCTGCAACACTCTCTCCTTTCTGCTGGTCCCTCTGGTAAAATTCATGTCTTCGGAGAAGCGTTGGTACAGCAGGTGCACAGTGGGCCGATAGAAGGGGTGCGAGGACATCCCAGTCCATGGTTTTCACCTCAGCCAGTTTCGCTAGTGCCTTGGCCATCTTAAAGACGGCAGGCCCGCAATGGGTCAGGAACACTGCTCGCTTTTTTCCCGTAGTGGCATCCTTCAAGTTGTTGGTCTCCAGAAACATCTGGAACCGGTCTATGTACGAGTCCCAGTCTTCTTGTGCCGGGTCAAATGGAGCGGGTGGTATGGCGCTGCTGGACATGGTTTCTGTGGTCGATGCGCCTTCAGCCACGTGCTCTGTTTGGTGCTCTGTAGTGTTCAGTCAGCTCTGATGTCTCCGTATCCCATCCTCGTCACCAGTGTTAAGTTCTGCGCATGGGTGCAAGGAACGGAGACGAGGCAGTGAACAGTGAACTTCAACTCTTTATTAATCATTCTGAACAGAGCAAAAACCCTGGGGCAGCAGCAGCCCTTTTATAGGGCAGGCTGCTGACCTATTAGCCAATGAGAAACTTGGAAGTGTTAAACCCTTGAACCAATGAGAGTGGCTCGTTAACAGCCAATCAGATTCCCCAGAACGGACTAATCCGATATCGCTATTATCGGCCAATCAGAAGTGCAGGATTAGAACCCTGCTTTTTCTCAAGGATTGTTAAAACTTTATTTAAGCGCTTTTATTAGTTCATAACAGAAAGAAAGAGAAAATCAGATATATTCTCCTGCATTTTTTTCTACTAATCCTCATTCCCTTGAGGAAGGAGAATTGGCTTTTGTTCAATGAAAAAGAAAATTTCAGACACATTCTCATAGTTGGAAGATGGACCTCTTGCATTTCTGAGACCACCTCCTTTATTATATAACCACCTCTTCAAAGGTCTGCAGCCTCACTGGCTTTTTATACTTCATATATGAGATGTATAAGGCCACCCAACTCAAATTATGAGACCCTGGGCAACACACAATCAACAAACCTCAAAGAAAAATGCCAGGAGGAAACTCCTACCATGGGTCTTTTTCAGAGGACAAAAATACGGTCTCTATGGGAGGATGATTGTTAAGAAATGTTTCATAGAAAACAATCCCAGGAATATAGCCCATGTATTCAATAGAGCAATAGAGCCTTCCTATTATAAAGTCAGCTGAAAAGCATGCCAAGACAAATTTGAAATAAATTCTCAAGTGTTTTGAAATTAAAGCAGAGTATCGGATGCCTCTTTCATAAAAGAAGAAGATTTAAACTGCTGATTTCCACAACCTAAACACAAATAAAACGGAATCACCAATAACATTTTTAAGAGTTCTGTTCAAATAATCTCTTGAATTTCTCAGTTAGAATGAATATATATATATATATATAGTAAAGAGAGACCCTATCCCAGTTTTTCTTAAGTCAGGAAAGGAGAATAACTGTTCTTTCTTCTCCATCCACCAAGGGCAAAACATTTTTTAAATGTCTAAGTTCATAACCTCTATCCTCTAAAAATGGACATTTCTAAAGAAAACTATGCAACTTGTATTTTTAACCAAATGGATAAAAAAGAGATAAAACTTTCAGAAATAAGCTTAAAATATATTGCAGGAAACATTTTGCTTAGCTCTAACTCCAAAATATAGCAGCTCTAACTCCAAAACATAGCAGTATGTTTCTATGCATTCTCTACCATTGATATCAGCAGAGACATCAAATCCTTGCTTATCCCCTCAGTGTGATCATATTTATCAAAGAGATCTCATGCTGCCCATTTTAAGTTACAAACTAACCTATAAGTTGATTAAACAAAGAAAAAAATAGACAACTCAAACACCCCCCTTATTCCACACACACTCACACAAAGACAATTCCAAGCATCTGCAATAATTTTCATATTTTCTTTTCTTGGTTGAAGCACTGTGTATTCATACACACTTTGTGTCTGAAGGATTGCTAGCACACAAGCATAGAATGTGTGTGCAAGCAAGTATGTGGGTGGAGGGGGAGCGGGTGTTTTTTCTTTTTCATCCAGCATAGAAAAATCTCTGTGTAATATTGTA
This sequence comes from Hydrophis major, assembly GCA_033807585.1. NCBI lineage: Eukaryota > Metazoa > Chordata > Lepidosauria > Squamata > Elapidae > Hydrophis > Hydrophis major. The sequence goes on along the minus strand of CM066334.1, from coordinate 12,132,666 downwards.
GTTTACCAGCTTCTTCCGTTCTCCCAAAGGGGATCTGGCTTGAAGGCAGAAGAGGAGATGAGCCACTGAGTGAAAGTTGGGTGTTGCAAATGCATGGGGTAAAATTAGGTTGTGTGGCTTCTTCCCTGGTAACAGGAACCATTCCATTTCAGTGCAAGCTTGCCCTTGACTCTCTGAAAGAAAAGTGATGGCTAAAGTCCATTTTGTCTGCTATAGCTGAAATTGGATTCCTCCATCTGAGTTTCTGTAAGGTTAGAAATTTGGGATTGTGTCCTTCCTATTTCTTCTAGAGCACAGGCTAGAGAGTCTAAGTCACCATCGTGCTGGTGTCTGGCTTCCCATAAGTCCAAAATGACCGCAGAGGGGCTGTGGTGTGTAGCAAAATAAGATAAATTCCTAGAGAAGGAGAAAAACAAAAGGAGAGAAAAAAAAAGAAGTGTTAGAGTAGTAACTATTGTCAGTCAACCACAAATGAAGAGAGGCAGTCTAAGATGCAAATTGAAAACTGCACTACTGTAGGCAAAGATTCTCACAAAATTTGCCACTTGTTCCAAATAACCACTTTTCCTCTAATAATGTTCTATTCTAGCTTGGATCAACTCCCAATTTTCTCTTAGTCCAGCTCAGTATTGGTTCATCTTTTGCTCTCTCTACCTGTTAGTCAGTCCTTAACTTTGCAAACATTATTGGTTGTGGGATAATCTGAATAATAGGATTAGGTGGGGAGACTAACAAATATACCTATCTCTTGCATCTAAGCTCAAGAGAACCATTTCCTCCAAGGAAGGAGGCTGTCTCTTTCTTCATGTTCTGTTATAGATAGGATGGTATAATGGCCTCCATTCAACCAATAGATTTCTTCACAGATGAACTTGTTGAACACTCTCAAAATTCTTCATTGATTCTTTCAGTTCCAGTTTGTCAGGCCTCGGTAGCAGCAAGAATTCACAATTGTGCATGATTCCTGCTGTGCTCGCCACTGGAGTGCCTCCGATCCAGCTGGATTTGGAGGCTATAGTTATCCCGTAGAGATAACTGAAGATAGGGGAGATTGGGCAGGGGTCTGGGGGCATCGCAACCCCCTTCCTCAGCCAGCTTAACTCCCTTTTCCAAAGGCGGTGGAGCAGCAGTCACCTTTCAGCCGGACAAGTTTGTGCAGGAGGAAGTTGAGAAAGTGAAAGTTTTTGGCTGAACCGGGACAACAAGTAACATCTGAATACCCTGGATATTTAGCTCTCCAAATGATACATTGTTTCCCAAGAAGATCGTAAAAAGCTGCGGATGAAAGTGGAAAGGGAAAGTTTTTTTTCTTCCACTCTCCTTCCCTATGGAGATAGCAGATGGAAATTGGAAATACCCGCTTTGGCAAGGTAACTAATTTTGAAAATTAAAGCCAAGGGGACATTAAAGATTCCTGAACATTGATATTTAAAAATCAAAATATTTTTGCTATAAGTGGGAAGTGTTAAGTTCTGCGCATGGATGCAAGGAACGGAGACGAAGCAGTGAACAGTGAACGTCAAATCTTTATTAATCATCGTGAACAGAGTGAAAACCCTAGGGCAGCAGCAGCCCTTTTATAGGGCAGGCTGCTGACCTATTAACCAATGAGAAACATGGAAGTGTTAAACCCTTGAACCAATGAGAGTGGCTCATTAACAGCCAATCAGATTCCCCAGAACGGACCAATCTGATATCGCTATTATCGGCCAATCAGAAGTGCAGGATTAGAACCCTGCTTTTTCTTTAAGGTTTGTTAAAACTTGATTTAAGCGTTTTTATAAGTTCATAACACCCCTTCCCCCCGGATTCTGTTTGAGGGGTGCGGTGACGTAATCCCTAAGATATGTAGGTTGTTTTAACTGTCTATTAGATTTGCGCTGTCCCACTGGTTCCTGTCTGTCGTCCGGTTTTGGTGGGACGTTTTTGGACATATCTGGTACAGGTGGTTCCGCATTCTCACTGGAGGACTCGGTGCCACTAATTCTGTCGTTGTTGTCCTCTGATCTTTGCGGGCGAGCCTCCGTTGAGGTATTCCTCTGTAGCGAGGACACTCCCCTCCTTGATTCTTCTTCATTTATCGCGCCCGAATGCTGACTTCCTTCGCTTCTGCTTTCCACCATTTCAAATTCGGTTTCTTCGACATCCCCTCCCCCCTCAATTTGGGAGTCACAGGAGTCGCGGGAACTGGGTTGTAGCCTAGAGAGAAGCTGATCTATATGGCGTTCCCATATTTTTCCGTCGCAGGTTTGCACACGGTACGATCTGGGCCCGGTGGTTTGAATTACGGTTGCTTCGACCCATAATGGTTCGTCGGAGAGATTTTTGGGGAAAACTAAGTCACCTACCTTGAACTCGTGGCATTTTCCGTTAGATCCACAGGGTTTCTCTGGCTCGTAGGACGGGTGAAGCTGGTCGAGGTGGAAACAGAGCTTGCGTCCCATCAACAGTTCAGCTGGGGTCTTGTTGGTGACGCTGTGTGGAGTGATATGTTGGAGTAGGAGTATTCTGTTTATGTTGTCGTCAATGTCCCCATAGTCCATTTTGTGGAGAGTTTTTTTAACAAATTGTACCATTAGCCGCAGGGTGCGCCAGCGAAGTTAGTGAATACCCCGGTCTGCTAAGTATTGTTGAAACACCAGGGTGGTGAACTGGGGTCCGTTGTCAGACACCAGAACGTCTGGCAGCCCATGCATTGCGAATAGCCTATTCAATTTTCGGATGACGGACTCGGTTGTAGTATTCTTCATTTCGTGGAACTCGAGCCAGTTGGAATAGGCATCCACTGTTAGGAGGAACATACGTCCTTTAGTAGGTTCAGCAAAGTCAACATGGATGCGGGACCACGGCCCCCAGGGGGTTTCCTATTCTGTTGGAGTTGCTCCAGGTGGGGCACTGCTGACTTCTTGGCACTTTAAACAAGTCTTTATCCAGGCTTCGATCTGTTTGTCAATGTCCAGCCACCATGCGTAGCTTCGTGCGAGCGCTTTCATACGCACGATGCCAGGGTGACCATCATGCCATTTTTTTAATACTGCTCGTTGTAACCGCTCTGGGACAACGACTCTATCTCCCCATAGGATGCAGCCTTTTTGAGAAAAAAGTTCTGTTTGCCGGTTTCTGAAAGGGGTGAAGTCATCAGAGGTTTGTTCTATTGGCCATCCTTGTTCGACCCAGCTAAGAACTCGCACCAAGACAGGATCTCGTTTTGTTTCGATTGCAATGTCTCTGGCTGTTAGCGGTAGTGAATGTAGCGTTTCAATCTGGAGTGTCATAAGGGTTGGAGCTGGGTTGTCGATGGTTTCCGGAAGTGGGGCACGGCTCAATGCATCAGTGTGGGGAATGGCTTTTCCCGGGCGGTGTTGTAATTTATAGTTGTACGCAGCTAAAAACTCTGACCAGCGAGTCATTCTAGGTGACAATATATAGGGGGTTGGCTTGTCTCCTGCTATAATCCCTAGCAAAGTTTTGTGGTCGGTAACAAAAGTTTAAAACTCGTCCATACACATATTCATGAAACCGTTTCACAGCAGATACAACAGCAAGAGCCTCTTTGTCGATCTGGCTATAGTTACGTTCAGCCTTTGCTTCTGCTGCAGTAGCGTCCTTGATGACATCAGCAAGGTCGATGTCCCCTTTGGCCATGATCTTGCTCTATGTAGTGTGGTCATCTAATCCCAGAATTATTCGGTCTCTCAGAGCTTCTTCAAGGTCTGTAAACCCACAGAGGCCTCCCACCTTCCGGAGATCCACGATGAAATCTGCAACACTCTCTCCTTTCCGCTGGTCCCTCTGGTAAAATTCATGTCTTCGAATAAGCGTTGGTACGACGGGTGCATAGTGGGCCCGTAGAAGGGGTGTGAGGACATCCCAGTCCATGGTTTTCACCTCAGCCGGTTTCGCTAGTGCCTTGGCCATCTTAAAGACGGCAGGCCCGCAATGGGTCAGGAACACTGCTCGCTTTTTTCCCGTAGTGGCATCCTTCAAGTTGTTGGGCTCCAGAAACATCTGGAACCGATCTATGTACGAGTCCCAGTCTTCTTGTGCCGGGTCAAATGGAGCGGGTGGTATGGCACCGCTGGACATGGTTTCCGTTGTCGATATGCCTTCAGCCACGTGCTATGTTTGGTGCTCTGTAGTGTTCAGTCAGCTCTGATGTCTCCGTATCCCATCCTCGTCGCCAGTGTTAAGTTCTGCGCATGGGTGCAAGGAACGGAGACAAGGCAGTGAACAGTGAACTTCAACTCTTTATTAATCATCATGAACTGAGCGAAAACCCTAGGACAGCAGCAGCCTTTTTATAGGGCAGGCTGCTGACCTATTAACCAATGAGAAACATGGAAGTGTTAAACCCTTGAACCAATGAGAGTGGCTCGTTATCAGCCAATCAGATTCCCCAGAACGGACCAATCCGATATCGCTATTATCGGCCAATCAGAAGTGCAGGATTAGAACCCTGCTTTTTTCTTTTTGTTAAAACTTTATTTAAGCATTTTTATTAATTCATAACAGGAAGGGAGAGGTAAATGATTTATACTAAGATTCTGCTGGAGGAGACTGCTTGGAGCTTATAAGATTAGAGACTAAACTGCAATAAAACTTCTAAAAAATCATTTTGGAATTGTGTAATTGAACTCAACCCCAGGAAGAGAAAGTATTAAAAGAAGAAAGTGCTAAATGAAACAGTTTGTGTTGATTTTGATTGCTTGTTGACTTTGGGACTTTTGCAAACTATCTTTTGAAAGACTAAAAACATTTGGATTGTTTAAAAAAAAATCTTACAATGGCATTATCTGTGGAAGAATTGGAAATGGAATTTAAAAAGCTAAAAGAAGAGGAACAAGAAGGCAAGGGCTCTTCTGGATCTGTTTTTCACTTCTTAGAAATGGCAATTTCTACTTATCAGGAAATACAGCAACAAGAAAGCTGGGATGAAGAAGAAGAAGCCATCTTTAATGGACAAACAACTTTAGTTGAGGAAGAAAAGGGAAAAAGGGGAAAGAAAATGGAGAATTCAAGATTTAAAAAAACAATCAAGAAAGGGAAAAATAAGGTGAAAAATCGATATAATGTCAGAAAGCAACAGAAAGGAGGAATACAACAGAGAGGGGAGACTAAGAGGGTGGAGATTGAGAGATGGGGGGGGTAAAAAGGCTAGATTCGACAAGAAAGGAGAGGAAAAAGGGAAGAGAAGTTATAAAGGCTTAAAACAAGATGTTAAAAAACAGGGGGTTTTTTAGAGACAAAGGGTAAAATATAATTTAAAAAGAGATTCTGCAAAAGTACATAAAATTGTATCGTATTTGTATTTGAAATAGAGTTAGAGAATTGGAATATTTTATGTGTTAATAGAATATTGTAGGGAATGTGTAAAATGTCTAAGATTTAATAAGAGAGTTTAATTAATTAATTTGTTATGGAACATTGTTTTTACTATACTATAAGCTTATTATGTTTTTTTATTTTAAAATGTTACGTTAGAATGTACTAAGCAGAATCAGAATGGAAATTATGTATTATTTTAAGTGTTAAATTTGGGGGAAAGATAGAAAGGCATCATACTTCATCCAATGATTACAGGAAAAAAAATTGTATTAAAGAGAAAAGATAAATAGATAATTGAAAAAGAATGGACAAAAGATACAAGTATAATGATTTAAATTGAGATGAAATAAATAAAATAGAATTAAGAGAGTGAAAAGAGGGGAGAAGACATAGAAAATATAGAATGTTAAATAAGATATGAAATAGTATATAAGGTGAGCATGAATTTGATTTATGTCTGTACAAAAAGATGTAACCCGGGGATAAGCCGCTTTCTAAAAAGAAGTTTTATGTTTTCATGTTACGTGTTTTGTTTGTTTATTGAGAATTAAGAATGTTGGATGAGAACATATGAAATTGTAAATAAGACAGATGAAAGTATAAGTTTAATGAATAAAATTGAATAGAAGTAAAGGGAAAAATAGTGAGAACTTGGAAAAAGAGTAATAAGATGTGAAGTTGAATACACAAGATGCATTTTAAATTGTGTTTGTTTGGAAATGTGATAATTTGGAACTATGCTGTACTTAAACAAGATGTTTTATTTGTTTTGTTGAAACTTAATACGCAGTTTTTAGAAAAGATGTTTTATGTTCTTACGTTTTATGTTTTGTTTGTTTGTGTATTGTCTTTGAAAATTAATAAAATTTGTTTTTTAAAAAATGCTTCATTGATTCTTTGATATATTTGATACTTGTGTTTCCAATCCCCCCATGCTTTTTGAGATAAGCAAAATAAGCTTTTCTAACAGCTAGGACTTCCTGCCTGAACTTTGCATGAAGCTAGTTTGCATTGTTGGCAAAAAAAGGTAAAATGATAATGAAGTAAAAGAATGGAGTGCTGGCAACTGGATTGCAACATCTGAAACCCTTATGGTGTTTTACTCCTATCTACACCACAACATTTATTGCTTTCAGCTCCCCCTCTTCTCTTGAAGGCCTGATATTTTATCATGGTAATAGCAATAGTAATCATACTTAACTTATATACAGCTTCCAAGTGCTTTACAGCACTCATTGGGTGGTTTTCAGTGTCAGCATTTTGAAGCCAACAATCTGGGTCTCATTTTACTGAGCTCGGAAGGATAGAAGTCTGAGTCAACCTTAAGCTGGTCAAGATGGAACTCCAGATTGAGGGTAGAGTTTGCCTATAATACTACATTCTAACCATTGCACAACCAGGGCTCCTCATTCTTTTGTTTATGATCATTCTGAATAAAAAACAACTTGAATAATCAAATCCCACTTTCTTTATGATACAGGGTCACATTGGACTGGTTGTGAATCATCCATACTATGTGAGACCATATATGGGTTATGTCTCCTTCCCAGAGTCTTTTGTTCTCACTATGGGAATATAACGCTGGGTTGGCAACCAGGTTATATTTAACCTAGTTATAAACATGTTAACACTTTAGTAATAGAGAAAGAACTCTTTTTGCTTTATATATAAACTTGTAAAGGTAAATAATCTGTGTCTCTTGGACAATCCAAAGAGCTTCACTTTGAAACCTAGCTACAACATTATTGACCTTCAGGGAAGCATTATTAGTTTGCCCTCTAAAACAGTGCAAATGCATTGAACTTCCAAAAGTCTTTAACAGGCATTTATTGTGTTCTACCCATTGGCCATTTAAGAAAAGAGGAAGTACACAATTCGCCAACCTTCTGGACTTGATGACACCATATAACCTTAAATGCCTTGTGAAACAAAAATAATTTAAAAGTACACCTCTTGGCTGAAAGAAAGGTGTACACTTCTGCTATATGGAGGCATTAGCATTAACCTTGCCTTTTCCTGTTGTCGTTTGTCACTTAAACCAGCTGAAATGTGGGCACATACATTATGGAAATGTTCATTTGTTTTCAACAGCTGTGGTGGAGCAAACTAGTTTATGCATGCACATTATTCTCAAGCTCCTTCTTCACAAATTAACTTGGATTATTTCCCTTGGGAAAAGTGATATAAGCAAGGTTTTGGAGCAAGTATCTATTTGCATAACTAGATTTGCATACATACAAGCCACCAAATGTGCATAATCCATGCATGTACATTTAGAGAAGGTATACTTTTGCTGCCATCTTTGTAGAAGGACCACTATTCAGAGACCTTCTGGATTCCAGTGAGGGACAGTTCATATCCTATTGACTGATATTCTTTAAAGAGTTGCTTTGTTTTGATGAGTGCATGCAACATATACCGGTAGTCCTGAAGCTAATTTGTGAAGCAAACTGTCCATCATATTGAAGAGTGACATCACTAGAGTGCATTATACATTGTCTAATAGCCCTAGCCAAGCTTTGGTGAATGCTGTTTCAAAAGAGGCTGCTTACCAAACATAGAGGATGTTGTTATTTTTCTTCTCCAGCATGGCTTCCCTCAAACTCTTGCTAAACAATGACAGCTGTGGCAAGAGACACATGGCTCTGTGGCAAGAGCCTCCAACATGGTTCACAAAAAGCTTTGGCAAGCCATGAGGCAGAACAGATTCTTTGCTTCTCCACCACTTTCTTGGCAAAGCTCAAAGAGGCTTTTGCCCAACTACAGAGCTGCTCCAGAAACTACCTCTAGCTTTGGCAAGTGGCAGATGGGGTGGAGGGGGGAAAGAAAGAGAGAGAGAGAGAGAGAGAGAGAGACTTCAAGCCAATCACATTACCCTGTTACTCGTGAATCTAAGTTACACCTAAAATTTATGAAACTACAGGTATGAACTTTTGTCCTGTCCCACAGTTTGATGTCAGCTGAGATATGGAATTAGTCTTACTACTAGGTAAAATGAACGAATTACTTTGATTTGCAAGTCATGAACTGGATTCAAAACCCAACTACCACCCTCTTGACCCATTGTTATTGCCTTCTAAGTGTTATTTTATGAGATCTCTGCAGACCAGGCTGGAATCTAGCAGTGATTTCTATTTGAATAGTTCACAATGACTCACAGATGCTTGTGTGCTAAGATTGGGAAGATTTTCTCATAACTACCTCTGACCTTCACAGAATGTTTTGCACAAGATAGGAAGATGATTGGCCAGAGAGTTATTGGGAAAGAGATGGATCCTTCTGCCTCTATAATAGATAATTTAGAATATTTCAAACTCATATGATAACATTTGCATAATATGTGAAACAGAAGAGTTTAAATAGTTCACTTCTCAGCTGTGACTTACATCATGACATCTTGAAATTTTAAGTAGGTATACATAAATAAAGCAGAATTTATGTTACATTGGCAATGATCATTATCTGTTTTAATGAGAACAGCAATGTGAGCTAAACAATCCAGAGTAATATCTTTCTAAGCTGATTTTTAGGAACTTTGGAACAAAAGGCACAGTGCAATGCTTTATATTCATTATGAGGTTGACTTGAGGACAAACTTACAAAAATGAAAATAGCTAAGTTACACTGCAGAAAATAAACAAACACCACTTAAATCAATCAGTTCTTTTATCTGACTAATCCTATCAATTTAGCATTGTTTGGTACTCTCCCATTTCTATAGATTTGAACTGTAATACATATGTGCAATGCAAATGACAACTTTTCAGAACACTAGGATGTGGCTTGCAACTAAAAAATTGCAAGCAAAAGTATGTGCAATAGGCAAAATTTGCTTTCAGAAAATGTTGATGCTGAAGCATATATTTAAAAATGTGTGTATTAACAACTGTAAACATAAATTGCCCATTTTCAAGACACATTTTTATTTTGATTTCATAAACTAATGGATAGAAATAAATTTACAATAGGGAAAATTAAGGAAAACAAAGGAATAGTTATGTCCACCTCAAATCCAGATTGAACAGTAAATAATCCTGTTAAAATCTAGGAAATATGTAAGATCCAGGGACATATTTTGATCTGCATTTTCTTAAAATAAAAATTCAGTATCTAAAGGCATCATGCATGCAATTGTTGTATTGAATGGATGTTAAGAAAAGGCATACCTTTGCACACCTTTGAATTTGGGATAAAATACTATCAAATCCAGTCTAATCCAGCTGCTGTTTGATTTATGCATATTGGATGTAGGATATGAGCAAGCTGATCCTGAGGGTGGAGTCTAATACATCATCTGTTTGGAGTTGCTGTGCTCCCACAAAAGCCACAAGTCCAGACTCCCCTGTGAATTCTATTCACCCTTATCTAACTTGACTGTTAGTAGATTATATTTGGTTTTACTATTAGTAGATCAGATTCTTGTGTATAGGTAGCATGTAGTAAACTTTTACTGCTTTGAATTCAACTCCTGTTCCTGGTTACTTGCACCTGACAACAGGAACAAGCTGGGAATATTTTTGCTTGGTGCAAGGAGCAGAATGGGTTTAGAATGGCACAGTAGTTCATTTCTTAATTGCTTACTTCTCATCATTTTTCTTTTTACATATGAAATTCCTTTCTCTTCCAGTTGCAAGAGAGTGCTAGGTGCTAGATATAAAAAAACAGTTTACTTACCCAGAGGTTTCCTCGCAAAATGTAATCTTCATTTTCTGACTGAAGGGTTGAACTAATCAAAAAGTAAATATTTTACAGAGGACATGCCCAAGTTCAAAGAAATCCTAATGGAATGACTTTCAACCAGAGCCACTATCATTTCCAAAATATTCTTTTATTTACATTTTAATTCAAGTTAATACATTCATACATACATAATTTAATCAATTGGCTAATTGTGAATTCTTTTGCAAAGTCTTCATAATCTCCATTTAGGTTGCTCTGTTTATGTGAGGTTTCTCATTCATACAGTACTAAAAAAGGAGCACATTAATACTTACAGCTGATTTGAAGGGTTATTTAAATACTATTCAATAATGTTTGAATTCTTGAATTCGCTATTAAAACTGCCACTGTTGCAGTTGGCATTGCTCATTTTTGAACTGTTCAGCACAAATTGAAATCTAGTTGAGTTGGTTTATCTCTCTTTTAAGTGAGAGGGGAAAATAATATATGTGAACAATGAAAGTGAAGGAAACAATTTAATCCTGAGGTCCAAATTGACTATTGGGACCAGGGAGGGAAGACACTGGTAAAGAATAAAAATAAATACAGGACAGAAAATAAAAGATAAATAAATTGGCAAAAATAAGTACAAGAGTGAAAATCAAGATAGAACAAGATCAGTCAAATAATTAAAGCAAACCTTAAATAATATGGTAGGGAGGAATTGGAGCTCAAAAACTTTAAGAATTATAGGGAAGAAAAGGATAAATAAAACTAACATAACAGTAAGCAAGTTAAGGTAGAAAAATGAACACAAAAGGCAGAAAAAGGGATTAAAAACATGTTTTTTTTTAATCTTTAAAAGAACCAGCAAAAAGAAACAAACTCATGGAACAGGTGACTAATACAATTGTAGTATACAATATATGTTCCATGTATGTGTTTATGCCCAAAGAACACCAAAATTACACATGTATTAAATGTAAACTATGTAAAGTACTAAGAGGAAAAAGTAAGGGGTCTAGAGGCAACTCTAGCCAAACTCCCACCTACACCAGAAGGCTATACCCAAATTGAACCAAATAATGAACAAATAACTCCCAGAGGATTTAACCCTGCTGATAAACTCTTGGAGGAAGACAAATGGAAGTATGTCACACATAGAAGGAAATACAATAATCAAAGAATGAAACAGCATACATCTAACAAACCCCTACTGCCCAATCTAAACGAACCAGAAGCAGCCCCATTAAAACTGAGCAATCAATTTCTTCCCCCAGATGAAAATGCACAGACCCACAACTTCCCCCTCCAAGAAAACATGCAGACACCGAGAAAAGAAAGAGCATCAAATATCCCTTTAAAAAGTCATATTAACAAATACACTTGAGATAAACAGAAAAGCATCCCAATAAACCCCTCCCCCCAATAAGAAAGGCGAGTGTTGGTGATAGAAAATTCTATTCTCAAAGGAACAGAACCAGCCATCAGCAGACCAGCCATACAACATAGGGAGGTATGTTGTCTCCCTGGAGCAAAATCAAAGATGTAGCTGAGAACCTAACCAAAATAATTAGGCCCACAGATTACCACCCTTTCTTCTTCCTTCACATTGGGATGAATGATCCAACAAAGAGCCTGAGTACAATATTGAGAGATTATAAGCAATTAGGTAACAAAGTTATGGAGCTAGGAGCACAAATAGTGCTATCATCAGTGTTCCCCACAAAAGGTTAACACCCTTTGAGGTAAAAAAGAATTCTAGAAATAAACCACTGGGTAAAGGGTTGGTGCCTCCAAGACAACTTTGATTTCCTGTACCTAAAAGAAGGACTCTTGGCAAGGGATGAGCTGAACCAGAGGTGGTATTCAGCAAGTTCTGACCAGTTCTGGAGAACTGGTAGTGGAAATTTTGAGTACTTCAGAATACCACCTCTGATTGGACCCTCCCCCATCTATTCTCTGCCTCCCGAGTCCCAGATGATCGGCTGGGGCTTCTTTTGTTGCCCTGCACAGGAGAATGGAGCTGGAAAGCAGGTTAGTGGGGTGGGGAAGGAATGGAGATTTGGCAGTATCCTTCCCCTGCCATGCCCACCAAGCCACACTCACAGAACTGATAGTAAAAAAAAAACTGAATCCCACCACTGAGCTGAACCTCACAAAAATAGGGGAAAATGTACTCGGAAAAAGACTGGCCCAACTCATCAAAAGGGCTTTAAACTAAAATTGAAGGTGAAGGAGGGTGATCAATCTTTAGAATCTCTAGAATACAAAACTAATCATAAATCCCAAGAAAACAAATCAAACAATGAGATAGGGAGTGATGAGGAAAAAAGAAAAACTCTAACATCTAAGATGCAGAGAACGTACCTAAGGACAGGCATAAAAGTCTTAAATGCTTGTATACAAATGCTCAACACTTGGGGAACAGACAACCTGGTGGGACGAATCCTATGACTGGAATGTACTAAAGGATGGATACAAATTGTTCAAAAGAAACAGATCAACAAAAAGAGGAGGTGGAGTTGCACTGTAAGAGATCACTATATATCTGATCAAAGAATAAAAGTCTGCTTTATTTAATTTGCAAGCCTCCATTTGAGTCTTTGTTTTGGTTCATTTTTGGCTTAAGCCAGACCTTACAGTATATGTTGTGAATCAATAAAAGTACTTGAATAAAGATTATTAAGAGCTTGAAGTAAAGTGCAGGGTTCTGGCCCTGCACTTCTGATTGGCCGATAATAGCGACATCGGATTGGTCTGTTCAGGAGAATCTGATTGGCTATTAACGAGCCTCTCCCATTGGTTAACGGAGCTAGCGCTCCCCCTGTTTCATTGGTTAAATAGTTAAGAGTTTGCCTATATAAAGGGGGCTGTTGCGGCCATTGAGCTGTTTTCACATGTAAATAAAGAGTTTGAAGTTCACTGTTCACCGGCTTGTCTCCTCCTTTGCGCCTATGCACAGAACATAACACTGGCGACGAGGATGGGATGTGGAGACGTCAGAGCTTACTGAACGACGAAGAACTATAACCGAGCACGTAGCTGAAACACACCAACGGCAGAACCATGTCCGGCGGCGTCATACCACCCGCTCCATTCGACCCGGCACAAGAAGACTGGGACTCATATATGGGTTGTTTCCAGATGTTTCTGGAGACCAACAATTTGAAGGATGCCACTACCAGAAAGAAACGGGCGGTATTCCTAACTCATTGCAGGCCGACCGTATTCAAGATGGCCAAGGCACTAACAAAACCGGCAGAAGTAAAGTCTATGGACTGGGATGTCCTCGAACCCCTGTTGAGGGCCCACTATGCACCGACTGTGCCAACGCCCGTAAGAAGGCATGAATTTTACCAGAGAAGTCAGCGGAAGGGCGAAAGTGTTGCTGATTTCATAGCGGATCTCCGGAATCTGGGAGGCCTATGCGAGTTTGCCAACCTAGAAGAAGCCCTAAGAGACCAAATAGTTCTGGGATTAGATGCTCCAGGCACACAGAGTAAGCTGATGGCGAAAGGTGACATTAGCCTTAAAGATGCCATCGCTGAAGCTACTGCAGCAGAAGCAACCAGGAAGTCATCTGCCCAAATGCACCGCACCCACGCCCCGCATTGCCAACTAGCCTGTGAAATTTCACCTCAGTCAGAAGGACAGCTTAAAACAGCCCACCACGAGGACCTCGAATCGTCATCAGAAAGCGATGAAGAAGAGGTCCACCGACTTCGGTCCAAACGAGACCAACACCAGAGGTCGCAGTACCAATGCACTGGTTGTGGAGCAAGCCACCCCCGGTCAGAATGCAAATTCCTCGACGCACTCTGCCATGTGTGCAGGAAAAGAGGCCATATCGGACAGGTCTGCAGAAGCAAGCTAGGACCCAGCCAGCCCTCCAGGGGGGCTAACTATTGCCAACCAACAGGAAGCCGTCCTGTGAAGCAAGAACCCATGAACCACCAATGGAACAACTACTCCTACAGAAACAAAACCCTAAACCACTCAACGAAACGAGAAGAGGCTCACCAAACTATCACAATCGGTCACGCCTCATCTCTTGATGCCAAGAAGATCCGAGTGAAAGTGGCAATCGAAAACCAGCCCTGCCTGATGGAAATCGATTCAGGATCGTCCCTCTCGATGGTTTCCTGGAAGACCTTCAAGCAGCTCATCCCACTGTCCAGTGGCAAGACCTCAGATTCCAAAGACTCATACTCAAAGATTATCAAGGAAATCGAATGCCATTTTGAGACACATTTTGCCAAACGGTAGTGAAGCCCCTGTTGCCTATTTCTCAAAGACGTTATCAAAAGCAGAATGCAATTACAGTCAAATTGATAAAGAGGCCCTTGCTATTGTATCTGCTGTTAAGAGATTTCATGAATATGTGTATGGCCGAGCCTTTACTATAGTGACTGACCACAAACCTTTGCTGGGAATAATAGCGGGAGATAGGCCAACACCTTATATATTATCTCCCAGAACGACTCGCTGGTCAGAATTCTTGGCGGCATATAATTACAAGTTGCAACATTGCCCAGGGAAGGCCATTCCCCACGCCGACGCATTGAGCCGTGCACCACTTCCAGAGACCATTGATGACCCCGCTCTGACAGTTACAACACTGCAGATCGAGACACTTCGAACGCCGCCATTAACAGCCTGAGATATCGCGATGGAAATGAAACGCGACCCCATTTTAGCACGAGTCCTCAGTTGGGTCGAGCGCGGATGGCCATTGGACCAGATACCTGATGACTACGTCCCATTCAAGAATCGACAAACGGAACTATTTTCCCAGAAGGGCTGCATTATCTGGGGTGATAGAGTTGTTGTCCCAGAGCGGTTATGACCAGCGATACTTAGGACCTTGCACGATGGCCACCCCAGCATTGTGCGCATGAAAGCCCTCGCACGAAGCTATGCGTGGTGGCCGGGTATCGACAAGCAGATTGAGACATGGGTAAAAGCTTGTCACAAATGCCAGGAAGTAAGCAACGCCCCTCTGAAAGCAACCCCGACTGAATGGGAAACACCGAGGGGACCATGGTCCCGTATTCATCTGGACTTTGCGGGACCTACCAAGGGACACACATTTTTATTAACGGTGGATGCCTACTCGAACTGGCTTGAAACCCATGAGATGAGGAATACAACAACCGAATCAGTCATCAGGAAACTAGACAGACTCTTTGCAACACACGGATTACCAGACGTTCTGGTATCCGACAACGGGCCCCAATTTACTGCACTGTCCTTTGAACAGTACCTGGCGGACCGCAGTATTCGCCATGTGCTGACTTCGCCGGTGCATCCTATGGCCAACGGAAGGGCCAAGCGCATGGTACAATTCATCAAGAAAACCTTGCATAAAATGGACTATGGTGATATAGAAGAGAAGATTGACCGGATACTCCTTTTGCAGCATGTCACTCCGCACAACGTCACCAATAAAACTCCCGCCGAGTTATTAATGGGGCAGAAGCTCCGCTCCCACCTCGACTGTCTGCATCCATCATATGAACCTGAAAAACCACACGGTTCCAGCGGGAAATGCCGTAACTTCCAGGTTGGCGACTTGGTTTTCGCTAGGAACTTTTCGGGCGATCCGTTGTGGGTCAACGAGGCAACTGTAGTCCAAGTAACCGGCCCTAGATTGTACCGCGTGAGATGTTGCGACAATAGAATATGGAAGCGCCATATTGATCAGCTGCGTTCAAGGCTACAGTCGGGGATCTTCGAGTCCCCTGACTTCCAAACCGAGGGGGGAGGAGATACTGAGGAAGCTGAATTTGAAACGGCAGAAAGTTTAAGCGAAAGTAATGACCGCTCAGAGGCAACACGTGAAGGATCGGGAATGGGGTTGAGCTCGCCTCGAGAAGATGCTGAGAACATTAGCAGCAACGAAAATTTGAATACAGAATGGAGGCACCCTCTTCACCAGATAACGTCCTACCCCAACAAGACTGTAGCCAAATTCCGGGAGAACAACGCAAATCAAATAGACAATCAAAACAACCTGCCTACCTCAAAGACTATGTGACCGCACCCCTTAAACAGAACCTTGCGGAAAGGGGTGTTGTGAATCAATAAAAGTACTTGAATAAAGATTATTAAGAGCTTGAAGTAAAGTGCAGGGTTCTGGCCCTGCACTTCTGATTGGCCGATAATAGCGACATCGGATTGGTCCGTTCAGGAGAATCTGATTGGCTATTAACGAGCCTTTCCCATTGGTTAACGGAGCTAGCGCTCCCTGTGTTTCATTGGTTAAATAGTTAAGAGTTTGCCTATATAAAGGGGCCCATTGCGGCCATAGAGCTGAGCTGTTTTCACATGTAAATAAAGAGTTTGAAGTTCACTGTTCACTGGCTCGTCTCCTCCTTTGCGCCCATGCACATAACATAACAGTATACATACAGTGAAAGAAGCACTCTTGTGATCTTTTACTTTTAGACTTGCTGTCAAACATCAGCCATAATAATTACTGTTTTGAACAATATGCAGGTTGCACAATTGGCTATTTTATATGTGAAATTATGAAATAAATTTGAGTAGAGGTCCTGGGAAAATGTCAGCATAACAGAATAACCCTTAGAGGGACCTTGAGGGACCTATGGAGACAGCCTTTTGCCTTATTGCAAGGATAAGAGTTTCTACAAATGCTCCAAGAGCTTCCAACCCCAATCAGCTTGCATGTTAAGTGGCAGAGAGGTCTGAGGGCATGGTCTTCCCTCAAGAATTGCTCCCCTGAAATGGAATGAAGCTGCACAAAAGAAGGCTGCAGAAAGCATGGATAATTCTGCTCTTTCAAACAGTTTTCCCTTGGAGCAATTCTAAACAGCTACAAAAGCAGCTACAAACAATCCCACTCTGGGACAAACTGAATGAACCCGCTCCAGAAAGCAACGGAGCGGTGAGAAAAGGAAGAAAATGGGTGGTGCGCTTTCCCAAAAACTTCTGCTGCCCCACTCCAGCCCCCTCCCTCTCTCTTCCTATTTTTTTCTTTCTTTCATTTCTTTCTCTCTTTCTTTCTGATCTTTCTTTTTCTTTCTCTCCCTTCCTCTCTCTCTCTCTTGCTTATACAAACACACACACACACCTGGTCTGGGAAAAACTGAATGAACCTACGAGTTGCTGCAGTCAGCAGCGGGGCAGCAGGATAAGGAAGAAAATGGATGGTGCGCTTTCCCAAAGACCTCTGGCAGTCACTTGCTTTCTTGCGGCCACGGCGGGAGGGCAGGAAAGGGTGGGTGAATATTCCAGCCAGCCCAGGACTGCACATGCAGTGCACAATTTTCAGTAGCCCCCATTGAGACATCCACCTGCCCTCGCTGCGCCATGGCTACTACATGGTAGGGAAAACTGGGCAAGCGCCTTGTGGGATGAAACCATACTAGCTTAGCCAGCCAATCAAGTCCAGGGACGGGAAGACCCAGAAAAGTCTGAGGATGGAAGGGAAGGCCCAGAAGAGTCTGGGGATGGTGGGGGAGGGGCTAACACGACTCTCAGGCTTACCTGTGAGCAGGAAGATCAGGGCTGCTCAGTTGGGGCACAGCCTGTGGGAAGGCTAGAACGGCAAGCCATGAGGACCCAGGAGGGGAGGAGTGAGTGGCAGGCGGGTGGGCAGGGTGGTCGGAGCAAGCATCAGGCGGCCGGCACAAGCAAGCCAGCGAAGACTGAGTGACTGGGTCGGGGGCGTAGCCAGCCACATGGCTGGCTGAATACCACCTCTGTCCTTAACTCATTCTTTGCATCAGTCTTCATGCAAAAAGAAATGATAGCCCAACGTACAAAAAAAAAAAGTAATGTAAAAGACAAACTAGAAATAAAAATTAAAATAGGCAAGAAAATGGTAAGAGAATACCTATCCGACTTTCATAAATATAAATCACCAAGTCTGACATATTATATTCCAGAGTTCTGAAGAAGCTGGCAAATGTCATCTCAGAACCACTGTATCATATCTTTAAAAAAAATGGAGTACCGGGGAAGTACCTGAGGATTGGACTAATGTGGTTCTCATCTTCAAGAAAGAGGGGGTAAAGACTCAGGCAACTACAGACCAATCAGTCTAACATCAATAACTGGGGAGATTCTGGAAAAGATAATTTTAAAAATATCTGCGAACAACTAAAAGCAAATAAAGTTATAACTAATAGCCAGCACGGGTTTGTTAAAAACAGATCATGCCAAACCAATCTTATTTCATTCATTGATAAATTGACTAAATAAGTAGACCAGTGAAATGCTGTGGACCTAGTATACTTACATTTCAGTAAGGCATTTGACAAAGTAGACCACAACCTACTTCTTAGTAAGTGAGAAAAATGTGAATAGACAACATCACCACCAGATGGATTTGTAGCTGGCTGACAAACCATACTCAGCAAGTAGTTCTTAATGATACTACATCCACATGGAGAGAAGTAAGTAGTGGGTACCACTAGGCTCTTTCTTAGGCCCAGTACTTTTCAATATCTTCATAAATTACTTATATGTGAGAATAAAAAGGTAACTCATCAAATTTGCAGATGACACTAAACAGGCAGGAATAGCCAACAGCAAGTTCAGGATCCAAAAAGATCTTGACAAACTTGAAAATGGGCCCTATCAAACAAAATGAATTTCAATGTGGAGAAAACCAAAGCTTTACATTTAGGCAGGAAAAATAAGAGGTATAAGTACAGATTAACAGTGAGAGGGATTTTAATAGTAACAGTGTTGTGAATTAATAAAAGTACTTGAATAAAAATTATTAAGAGCTTGAAGTAAAGTGCAGGGTTCTGGCCCTGCACTTCTGATTGGCCGATAATAGCGATATCGGATTGGTCTGTTCAGGAGAATCTGATTGGCTATTAACGAGCCCTTCTCATTGGTTAACATTCCTGTGTTTTCATTGGCTAAATACCCAAGAGCTTGCCTATATAAAGGGGGCTGTTGTGGCCATTAGAGAGCTGTTGCACCATGTTAAATAAAGAGTTGAAGTTCACTGTTCATCGACTCATCTCCGCTTCTTGCGCCATGCACCGAACATAACACTGGCGACGAGGGTGGGATGTGGAGACGTCAGAGCTGACTGAACACTACAGAGCGATAACTAAGCACGTGGCTGAAACGCACCAATGGCGGAACCATGTCCGGCAGCGTCATACCACCCGCTCCATTCGACCCGGCACAAGAAGACTGGGACTCATATATGGATCGCTTCCAGATGTTTCTGGAGACCAACAATTTGAAGGATGCCACTACCGGAAAGAAACGGGTGGTATTCCTAACTCATTGCGGACTGACCGTATTCAAGATGGCCAAGGCACTAGCGAAACCGGCAGAAGTGAAGTCCATGGACTGGGACGTCCTCGAACCCCTGATAAGGGCCCACTATGCACCGACCATACCATCGCTCGTTAGAAGGCATGAATTTTACCAGAGAGATCAGTGGAAGGGTGAAAGTGTTGCTGATTTCATAGCTGATCTCCGGAATCTGGGAGGCCAATGCGGGTTTGCCGACCTCGAAGAAGCCCTGAGAGACCGAACAGTTCTGGGATTAGATTCACCAGGCGTGCAGAGTAAGCTGATGGCGAAAGGCAACATTAGCCTTACAGATGCCATCGCTGATGCTACTGCAGCAGAAGCAACCAGGAAGTCGGCTGCCCGAATGCGGCGCACCCACGCTCCACTTCGCCAACTTGCCAGCGAAGTTTCACCTCACTCAGAAGAACAGGCAACGACAGCCCACCACGAGGACCTCAAATCGTCATCAGAAAGCGATGAAGAAGAGGTCAACCGGCTCCAGTCTGAACGAGACCAACGCCAGAGATCGCAGTACCAATGTGCTGGTTGTGGGGCAAACCACCCCCGATCAGACTGCAAATTCCTCGACGCGCTCTGCCATGTGTGCAGGAGAAGAGGCCACATCAGACGGGTCTGTAGAAGCAAACAAGGATCCAGCCAGCCCCCGAGGGGGGCTAACTATCGCCAATCTACAGGAAGCCATCCTGCAAAGCGAGAACCCTTGAACCACCAATGGAACAACCACTCCTACAGAAACAAACCCCTAAACCACTCAATGAAGCGAGAAGAGGTGCACCAAACTATTACGATTGGTCACGCCTCATCACTGGACGCCAAGAAGATCCGGGTGAAGGTGGCTATCGAAAACCAGCTTTGTATGATGGAAGTCGATTCAGGATCGTCCCTCTCGATGATTTCCTGGAAGACCCTCAAGCAACTCATCCCTACCGTCCGGCGACAAGACCTCCAATTCCAAAGAATCATACTCAAAGATTATCAGGGAAATCGAATTCCAGTCGTTGGATCCAGCCAAGTCCGCGTCTCATTTAAAAATCGTACTGCATCTCTACCCTTGACTATAGTCGACAGGGATCAGCCTAGCTTGTTAGGCCTCCAATGGTTCGCTCCACTTGGAATTGAAGTAGCCGGCATTCACCGAACCAGCAGCAACGACTGGGAGGAGGCTCTCGTCCAAGAATTCCAGGACATCTTTGCAGATGAACTAGGCGAGTACAAGGGGACCCCGATATCCTTTAACCTCAACCCCGAAATACCTCCCATCCGCTGAGTTCCATTTGCCCTTAAACCAAAGATTGACGAGCAGCTTGATAAATTAATAGCCCAGGAGGTGTTAGAACCAACTGACCATTCTCCTTGGGAAACCCCAATCGTGACACCCATCAAGCCAGATGGATCGTTAAGAATTTGTGGGGACTACCGAGCCACCCTGAATCATGCCCTGCAGCAAAACGCTTACCCGGTACCGGTGGTGCAACACCTTCTCCATTCCCTGGGGGGCGGAAAAGTCTTTGCTAAACTAGACTTAGCCCAGGCATACCAACAACTGCCTGTAGACAAAAAAACGGCAGAGGCACAGACAATCGTTACGCACCGAGGTGCATTTAAATGTAACTGACTCCAGTTCGGAGTGTGTGTAGCCCCAGGAATCTTTCAAAGCTTGATGGAAAGGCTATTACAAGGGATAAAAGGCGTTGTCCCCTATTTTGATGACGTTTTAATTGCTGCTCCGACTCAAGAAATACTAAGGGAGCGCCTGGGGTTGGTTCTCCAGAGATTTAAAGACTCAGGTCTCAAAGTTAAAAAAAACAAGTGTCAACTATGTACGGATTGAGTAGAATTTTTAGGATATTTAATGGATAAACAAGGCATTCACCCCACCGATAGAAAACTTAGGGCAATCAAAAACACCCCAAAACCCCGCAATAAGGCTGATCTCCAAGCTTTCCTAGGCCTTATCAATTTTTATAACGTTTTTCTGCCTCACAAAGCAACCGTAGCCGAACCCTTACATCGTTTATTGGACAAAAAAGTAACCTGGGTTTGGGGGCACCGAGAGGAACATGTGTTTCGACAAGTAAAAAACCTATTGACCTCTGACGCTGTTTTGATGCAGTATAATGAGATTTTGCCTTGAACGGTTACATGTGATGCATCACCATTCGGAGTGGGTGCCATTTTGAGCCACGTTTTACCAAACGGAAGTGAAGCCCCTGTTGCCTATTTTTCAAAAACGCTATCAAAAGCAGAATGCAATTACAGTCAAATTGATAAGGAAGCTCTTGCTATTGTATCTGCTGTTAAACGATTTCATGAATATATTTATGGGCAAGCTTTCACTGTAATAACTGACCACAAACCTTTACTGGGAATAATAGCGGGAGATAAACCAACCCCTTATATATTATCTCCCAGAATGACTCGCTGGTCAGAATTCTTGGCTGCCTATAATTATAAGTTGCAACACCGCCCGGGGAAAGCCATTCCCCACGCTGACGCATTGAGCCGTGCACCACTTCCAGAAACTGTTGACGACCCTGCTCTGACCGTCACAACACTGCAGATCGAGACACTCCAAAAACCGCCGCTGACAGTTTGTGATATCGCGATTGAAATTAAACACGATCCCATTTTAGCACGTGTCCTCAGCTGGGTAGAGCATGGATGGCCATTGGACCAAATCCCTGACAACTACGTTCCCTTCAAAAGTTGACAGACGGAACTGTTTTCCCAGAAAGGCTGCATCATTTGGGGCTATAGAGTCATTGTCCCAGAGCGGTTACAGCGAGCAGTACTGAGAACCTTGCATGATGGCCACCCCGGCATCGTGCGCATGAAAGCACTTGCACGAAGCTATGCGTGGTGGCCGGGCATAGACAAGCAGATCGAAGCCTGGGTAAAGACTTGCCACAAATGCGAGGAAGTCAGCAATGCCCCACCAAAAGCAGTCCCAACAGAGTGGGAAACACTCAGGGGACCATGGTCCCGTATTCATCTGGACTTTGCAGGACCTACAAATGGACACACATTTTTATTAACAGTGGATGCCTACTCGAACTGGCTCAAAATCCATGAGATGAAAAATACAACAACCGAATCAGTCATCAGGAAATTGGACAGATTATTTGCAACACACGGACTACCGGACGTTCTGGTATCCGACAACGGGCCCCAGTTTACCGCGCTTCCTTTTGAACAGTATCTGGCAGACCGTGATATTCGCCATGCGCTAACTTCACCGGCACATCCTGCAGCCAATGGAAGGGCCGAGCGCATGGTACAATTCATCAAAAGAACTCTACATAAAATGGACTATGGCAATATCGAAGAAAAGATTAATTGGATACTCCTTTTGCAGCACATCACTCCACACAGTGTCACCAACAAAACTCCCGCTGAGTTATTGATGGGACGAAAACTCCTCTCCCACCTCGACTGACTACACCCATCGTATGAACCCGAAAAACCACATGGATCCAGCGGGAAATGCCGTAACTTCCAAGTAGGTGACTTGGTTTTCGCAAGAAACTTTTATGGCGACCCATTGTGGGTCGAGGCAACTGTAATCCAAGTAACCGGACCCAGATCGTACCGAGTGAAATGTCGCGATGATAGAATATGGAAGCGCCATATTGATCAGCTGCGTTCAAGGCTGCAGTCTGGGGTCTGCGATTCTGGTGATTTCCAAACTGAGGGGGGAGGAGACACCGAGGAGGCTGAGTTTGGAACGGCACAAAGCACAAGCGGAAGAAACGACTGCTCAGACACAACATGCGAAGAAGGATCGGGGACAGGGGTAAACTCGCCGCAAAGGGATACCGAGGACATTAGTGGTAACGGAAGTTTAGATACAGAACCAGAGGCACCCTGTTCACCAGATAATGTCCCACCCCAACAAGACTCTAGACAAATACCGGGAGGACAATGTAAATCAAATAGACAATCAAAACAACCAGCCTACCTCAAAGACTATGTGACCGCACCCCTTAAACGGAACCCGGGGGGAAGGGGTGTTGTGAATTAATAAAAGTGCTTGAATAAAGATTGTTGAAACCTTAAAGTAAAGTACAGGGTTCTGGCCCTGCACTTCTGTTTGGCTGATAATAGCGATATCGGATTGGTCCGTTCAGGAGAATCTGATTGGCTATTAATGAGCCCTTCTCATTGGTTAACGTTCCTGTATTTTCATTGGCTAAATACCCAAGAGCTTGCCTATATAAAGGGGGCTGTTGTGGCCGTTAGAGAGTTGTTGCATCATGTTAAATAAAGAGTTGAAGTTCACTGTTCATCGACTCGTCTCCACTTCTTGCACCACGCACAGAACATAACAGTGAGAGGGATTTTCAGTCTTAGTGGATCACTTGAATATGAGCCAGCAGTGTGAAGCACCAGGTAAAAAAACTAATACAATCCTGGGTTGTATAAACAGAATCATAGAATTAAGGTCACTTAAAGTATTGGTACCACTTTATAAAACCCTAGTAATAAAACACCTGAAAAACTGCAACCAATTTTGGTTACCATACCAGAAAAAAGATGTTGAGCCTTTGGAAAAAGTTCAGAGAAGAGCAACTAAGATGATCAAAGGCCTGGAAACTAAAACATGAAGAACAGCTTCAGGATTTGGGTTTGGCAAGCTTAAAGAAAAGAAGAATTAGGGATGTCATGATAGCAGTATTTCAGTATTTTAGGGACTGCCACAAAGAAGAGGGGGTCAAATTATTCTACAAAGCATCAGAGAACAGGATAAGAAACTATGGTTGGAAATTAACCAAAAAGAGAAGCAACTTTGAATTAAGGAGAAACTTCTTAACAGTGAGGACAATTAACCAGTGGACTTGCTTGCCTTCAGAAATCATGGACACCCCATCACTGGAGGTTTTTAAGAGTCTAGATGAGGGGTGTCAAACTCAAGGCCCCGGGATCGGATCCGGTCTATGCAGTGCTTAGATCTGGCCTATGGAGCTGCCCTGGAAAAGCAAAGCACCGGCCTGCAGTGCCTTTGCCAGCTAAAATGGAGCTCAGGAGGGTGGCCTTTCCGAGTTCATTTTTGCTGGCAGAGGGTTGTAGGAGGCCATTGCAGCCAAAAAGGGAGCACATGAGGGTCACGTGCAGCCTTCCTAAATTCTGTTTTCATTGGCACAGGATTACAGGAGACTGTCACAGCTGAAAATGGAGCATTTGAAGCAGTGGTGGGATTAAAAAAAAATTACCAGTTCTGTGGGTGTAGCTTGGTGGGCATGGTGTGGCTTGGTGGGTGTGGCTTGGTGGGCATGTCAGGGGAAAGATACTGTAAAATCTCCATTCCCTCTCCACTCCTGGGGGAAGACTACTACAAAATCTCATTTCCTTCCCATCTACTAACCTGCTTTCCAATTCCGTTCTCCTGTGCAGGGCAACAAAAGAAGACCCAGTGTCAGCTTTGGAAGCTATATTAGCACCAGATGCTTCCACACTGCCATATTCTTGAGCCTGGGAAAATGGGAGTGAGGAATTTCTTGGAGTGTATGTGGTTAGACATAATAGCATTCTTCTAAGTCAAGGTCATGTTATTTCTGCACCTGGTTGAGAGGAAGTCTCAAGCTTAGGAGAATGGTGATTGGGGCATGTGATGCAATGAAGGGGTGGATTTGTAGTTTTTACTTATTGTAAGAAAAGCCAGAACTTTCAGATTCGGGATTTCCCAGATGTGCCAGTTTACTACCCAAATAAAAAAGAATTTTGGAGAGGATGTCTGTCTTGGAGTTATTTGTTGGAGTGGAGGTTTTCTCGAATGCTGACACCCAGCTGATCAGCTGGGACTTGGGAGGCAGAGAATAGATGGGCACCAGTCAGAGGTGGCACCAGTCAGAGGTGGTATTTGCCGATTCTGCGAACTACTCAAAATTTCTGCTACCGGTTCTCCAGAACTGGTCAGAACCTGCTAAATACCACTTCTGATTTGAGGACCGCAGGCAGCCCTCCCGAGCTCTGCCTTCATTAGCAGAGTGTTGCAGAGGCCTTTTCAGTCAAAAATGGAGCTCGGGAGCCTGTTTTCACTTCTAAAGCACTCAGGCCACCAGAGGTACCCCACCATGAGTGATGTTGAGCTGGTTATGTCCCCTGGCCATTCCCCTCCCACCCCCACCCCTACCCAAGGTCAAAAACAATCCTGATGAAATCAACCCTCATTGAAATCAAGTTTGACACCCCTGGTCTTAACAGTCACTTATATGAAATGGTATAGATTCTCCTCCTTGAGCAGGGGGCTCCAAGATCTTTTCCATTCTATTCCATTCTATTCCATTCCATTCCATATATAATTATACAAGTTCAAAACGTATAATTATATTAATTATACTAGAGTGAATGAAAAGCTTAATAAGCAATAATAATAATAGCCATAATGCCTCTGCTGGTAGAAACATTCTCTGAACAAAGAAAATACTATATAGATAGGCCTCAAATTGCAACCACAATTGAGCCCAAAATTTTTGTTGCTGAGACATTTGTTCAGTGAAATTTGCCCCATTTTATGACTTTTCTTGACGCAGTTGTTAAGAGGTGTTAAATTACTAACACCGTTGTTAAATGAATCTGGCTTCTCCATTGATTTTGCATGACAGAAGGTTGCAAAAGATGATTACATGATCTTGCAACACTACATTATAAACACAAGTCAGTTGCCAAGTGTCTGAATTTTGATCATGTGACCATGGTGATGCTGCAATGATCATGAGTGCGAAAAATGACCATAAATTACTTTTTTTTAGTGCTGTTGTAACTTCAAACAGTCACTAAATGAACTGTTGTAAGTCAAGGACTACATATACAAAGTTCTAATCAATAGGATATATGGCAGGAGAAGTAGAGCTTGGTAGGCAGAAAATGGATTTCCCATTCCTCTTATATTTTCTATCTATGACATTTTCTATCTATGTCAGAAAACTCCAGGTTGTGAAAAATTGGCAATATGAGGCAGGTATAAGTCAAGGGTGGATAACTATGGCCTCTTTACAAACTGTGGATCTCAACTCATGCTGGCTCTGGAATTCTGGGAATTGAAATCCACAAATCATAAAGTGGCCATAGTTGCCCACCCCTATTATAAAAGGAAAGAGTAGAATCTATCTATCCAACTAGAGGGATTGTCTAATGAGACACAAATCTGTTTCTTTTTGAACAGACAAGAATTTTCCATAAATAAAATAAAAAACTTGCAGTTCTGATCAGAAGCTATGCCCTTTCAATATAAGATTATTTGATGTAACTTTTAAAAGAGCATGTGAGCAAATCAAAGGAGACAAGAAAGTAATATGCATAGTCTATAGACTGCATATTTTCCAGTGCTGTACATCAATATCAACAGAGATACATAGGACACAACAGGAGCCATATTTCTCAGAGATAAAGAAAAACTGGAATAATGTTCTTTCTGGACATGGTTGTGATTAGAACAGCAGATTGTGTTGTGAGAGATGCAAAAGAGTAATGACTTCTGAAAAGAAATGAAGAGACACACAATCTTTCCAGATTTTCATTCCTAGTTTTTTTTTCCCCCTTACTATAGCATGATCTTGACTATTGACCTAAGGAAACAAATCTGGATAGAGAACACTATCTGCCACTTTTCTCATGTTGCCAACTGTAAGTTCTGCTTGGCTCTAAAAATGCAAAAAAAAAGTATTCCAAATTCTGTAGTATAAATCCAGAAAACGTTCACATGAATATTCACATTCCTTTTCATGTCTCTTAATGTACACACTTTTGAAAGCAACTCTTTTTCCACCAAAGCAACATTTTCTTGTGCTTACACGTTTGTATGTATGTATGCATTTTAACCCTTTAATAATATTAGATCAATTTGGAAAAAGGAGGATTAACTATGCACACATGTTCAGCAGGTTTGAAATATGCATGAAATGACTAAATTCTTATCTGCTCCTAACATACCCAGGTAAGATCCAAGAAAATATACACAGAGCCATCAGATGAAAGATCTGCCAATCTTCATAGTTTCTTAATTTCCACAGCACTCTTATTTCTGATCTTTTCTCATCTTCTCATCTTCCTTATGATTATCAATTGTTCTTTGTAACTTATGATTAATGATTGTAACTATGATTTATGAGCTATGACCAATTATTTTTATATATATATATATATATATATATATATATATATATATATATATATATATATATATATATATATATATATATATATATATATATATATACACACACACATATATATACACACAAGTTGTAGCAACGTTTCAACAGAATCTCATCTGCCATCATCAGGCTTCTATATAGTGTTCATCTGTTCATCATACAGAAGCCTGATGATGGCAGATGAGATTCTGCTGAAACGTTGCTACAACTTTAAAAGCACAGCTACTATGACGTGGGAAAATACCCGAACAAAGCTGAATGCCATACATGTAAGTACCCACGAAAACTTAAGAAAATATATATATATAAGATAAAAGAAAAGGAAGAAATATATATATATATTCTGTTTCTTCCTTTTCTTTTATCTTAAGTGTCAAACTATCCATCTTAGCACATTCTAATATCTTTTATGACACTTTCATCATTTTTCCATTGTTGTGCAAACATTATTCTTGCTGCTGTTATTACATGCATAATTACATATGTATTCCCTTTATTATACTGGGTAATATACCCAGCAGGAATATTTCTGGTTTCAAATCTATATGTTGCTTTATCTATCTAACCATCTTATCCTCTGCTGTCTCTTTCTCCTTTTGCCTTCAATATCAGGGACTTTTCCAATGAGTTTTTCTTCTGGTTAGGTGGCCAAGTATTTGAGCTTCAGCTTCAGTATCTGTCCTTCCAAAGAACAGTCAGGATTGATTTCCTTTAGGATTGACTGACTTGACCCCCCTGCAGTCCAAGGGACTCTTCAGAGTCTTCTCCAACACCATGATTGCAAACTAAATGGAGTTACTTAATTGAACTATTAGCACAGCTCTTTTCAGAATGTGTTATTTTAGCCATTTGTTTCCAGTAATAAACAAGGCATTAGATTAAGGCAAGTGCACTAACAGGAAGTAACTTCAACTCAATTGAAGTCGAAGCAGTTTAAGAGAGAATCCAAGCATTTCATCAAGGAGCCTAAGTGGTCTGATGGAATAAAAGGGGTAATGTCTGCTAAAATAAAAGTAAACAAAGCAAAATAAAACAAAATGCCAATGATAAAGCTACTATATCTGCATCCAAGAAATTCTAAGCATGTTTTTCTGCTGCTGCTGAATGCTAGCCTTGAATTCCTGAAAGATGGAGCATTAGTAGAAACCCAATAGGAAATTCAATTCTACACTTATGATTTCTGAGATAACAATAGTACTACAGCCTTCAGTACACTGGTGTGAACTGCGGATTGAAATGTAAATTATACAGAATAACAGACTTGGAAGGGACCTTGGAAGTCTTCTAGTCCAATCCCCTGCTCAAGCAGGAGGCATTGTACCATTTCAGACAACTGTTTGGCCAAACTTTTTTTAAAACCTTCAGTGTTAGAGTATCCAGAACTTCTGGAGGCAAGACATTCCACTGATTAATAGTTCTGTCAGGAAATGTCTCCTTTGTTCTCGGTGGCTTCTCTCCTTGATTAGTTTCCATCCATTGCTTCTTGTCGTGCCTTCAGATGCTTTGGAAAGCAGGTTGACGCCTTCTTCTTTGTGGTTGCCCCTTAGATATTAGAACACTGATATCATGTCACCCCTAATCCTTCTTTTCATTAAGCTATACATATCCAATTCCTGCAACCATTAAATCGTCCTCAAGTTACAACCACAATTGAGTTCAAAATATCCATTGACAAGTTAGTGTTTGTGCTATATGAAAGAAGGGATTTGAACACTGGTATTAATTCAGGGATGTATGTAAAGGGGTTAAGAAAAGTCAACATGGGAATCTAAACCATGTAATTGATTTTAAAAAGGGTGGGGCTTTCATTGGAAGCTTATGGCCACCATATTGTTTTTTTTTTTACCTCCTTCCTTTAGAACAGGGGTGGAGTACTATGGCCCTTTTATGACTTGTGGACTTCAACTTCCAGAATTGGCTTAGAATGCTGGCTTCGAAATTCGGGTAGTTGAAATTCACAAATCATAAAGGGACCATAGTTCCCCATCTCTGATTTAGAACATTCCTCACTACATTAACTGTTATTTGATGGTCTTTCTCAATTGCTTTGGCTTACCTGTTGATACTATTTTTTTGTGCTAACATCTGCCAGTCTTTGCCTTTGGCACTGGGAGTATCAAAAGTTGCACATATTCTCTGCCTGATAGAGTAAGGTATCTTAAAGGCTTGTGGGCCCATCTGAACAGGAAAGTTGTCATCGTATGGAAAAAAAGTGATTGTTTCTGTTTCATTCTGCATAGAAAAAAATAATAATGGGTTAAAGCAGGCTCTTCTCTCTCCCAAACCAACATATTTAATTCACCAGAATCCATTCTGTAAACAAACTGCTGTTTGTATAAAGCAGAAATGGACATCTGGGGCTTTTTAGATGTTGATCAATATAAGCTGATATATTTATGATTTTGCAAATATTCTATTTGATTCCCAGGTGATCAAATGGAACCATCCTTTCAAAGTGAATTACAGCATTGATTTGTTGACCAAACCCATTCCCTCTTAGCCAAATTATCATCTCCAATCAAATTAATTTGTTGAATCAATCTGGCAAGTAGAATCAGATCAAGAACGATCCTGACATTCCTACCAGCTAGCAAAGGCAGTTTTGAGAGAAGCTGAAAATGGCACTTTAGCAACTTCTGAAGGGCTGTTGGTCACTCATTCCTGGATGTAAAGAAATATGCAGCAGCATCTCATTAAGTAATGAACAGAGAACAACATCTAACAAGACTATTTGGGGGAAAAGTGACATTTCGTTGCAGTACACTGAGGCTTGTGGGTAATTTTGCATGACTGGCTGCTAAGAATTTGAATGTTAAGCAAACAGATGCAAGTACAAATTTCCCAGTCTTTGCAATGAAAACAGTCCACCCTTATTTTTACTGTGTGAAAAAGAGTACATTTGGTTGACTTACCATATTTTTGAGAAAAAAACAAAACCAAACCAAACCAAATACTAACCCTTGCTGCATTTAGTTGAGTGTGCTTGACCTACGTTTTATTTTTTTTTTCTACCCTTGACTTGAAAGGATTGCCTATGGAATTTTCTTCAAGCAAAAACAGACTTGCTAGCACAGATCTATGGTCTTCTTTTTCAAGAGGATGTGATTTAAGGCAGTTTTTAATGTCTGTAGTTCATTATTGGCCTGTAGCTTTTTTCTTTTTCTTTTCTTTTCCCATGCAATACCCGAGACAACATATTATATGGGTAACAAACTACTTGTCTCCCACTTCTATATTTTCCCCTCTTATCAGTTTCTTCATATTTTCTGTATCAGGGAATTGGTCTTTATCTGCAATGTGTTGGTGCTAATGTATGCTAAATATATCATGGGGATGTTTCTACACGTCTTTTCATATAATATTTATGGGTCATCTTCAAAAACAGCAATGCAAAGCAATAGGAAAGCTGCAAGTATATCATATTTCCAGATTGTTTTAAATTAAATATGCAACAGATTTGGTAGTCTGGTCCTTGAAGATAAGCTTCTGCTACCTTTATCAAACAAACAAACCAATAAAATGCATTTATTGGGATACATGGTGATGCACTCAGGAAGGACTGAGCTTATTTTTCCCCATATATTTCTGAATTAGCTTTATATTGTATTTGTGTTTTGAAAATAAAAATTAAAACAGAGCTGCCATCTCTGGGATGCATAAATTCAGAGAACCACTAGATGTCAGAAAATAAATATAGTAAACTTTAATACTTGGCTGCTATCTAGTGGCCTTCTGGATGTATACAGCCCAGATATGATGGTCCTTGATTTTTTTAAAAAAAATTGTAATATCATCATTCCTTTTTCAATGATATTGCATCACATTTTGCAATATAGTGTTCTTTTAGCTGTCTGTCTGGTAAATTATTGTTCCCTCCCAGAAAGCAAATTAATCTGATTATGATAAAACTGTAACTCAGCATATTTATAAAATGTCTCCGCCTCTTGCTTATCTGAGCATTTTATTCCACAAACAGCCAAAGATTGGTTAACTTCTCTTTAGGTGCAATGGGGAACAGAATTGTGTGTTTCCTGATTAGTAATTCATATTCTTCTTTTACCTATGCCTGTTCTCACGTCTGTCTAATTAATTAGTTTATCACTCAATTTAGTTCTTCCTCACACAGTCCTTCATTTATATTAATGATAAATTGTTCAACTTTATCAATTGCAATTGAAAGCTTACCCGTTTTTTTGGGTGATGCATCACCCATGCAAGTCACATTATATATATGTGTATATATGTGTGTATATATATGTGTGTATATATATATAGGGCATTCAGCTTAGTTCGGGTATTTTCCCACATCATAGTAGTTGGGCTTTTAAAGTTGTAGCAACGTTTCAGCAGAATCTCATCTGCCATCATCAGGCTTCTGTATAGTATTCATCTATAGTGTTCATCTAAGAAAACAAATATCAAACCTCTACGGGGAGGAAATAAACAGCCAGATCAAAACCTACGAGAAACTGGAAATTAAAAGAGCAGGAATACTATGTGAAAACACAGATGAACACTCCTTGATTTTCTAACTTGATTTTGTCCTTAGGGTTTCTTAGAGGGTGGATATCTTTCTGTTTGTGCAGAATGCTGTCTTAATGTTGTGTTTTTGGAGGATCTTGCTGATTTTGTCTGTGGTGCCTTTTATATATGGGAGGAGGGCTTTGCCATTTTCTTGTTCTCGGTCTTGGATTTTGGTTAGGGTTTCTTTTTGGATTAGGTGGGTGATCTTCGTTCTTTGGAATCCATTGGCTGTCAGCACACCGGTGAGAGTGTGTAGTTTGGTCTCTAGATGTTGTTCGTCGGCTAAGCATTTTGTTCTGGAGATGAGTGTCTCAGCTACGGAATTGATCTGTGCTGGGTGGTGGTGTGAGAGTGCGTGTAGATAGCGGTTTGTATGTGTTTTCTTCTGGTAGATGGTGTTTCCAAGGGAGCCATTGGATTTTTTGTATTCCAAGACATCTAGGAAGGGAAGTTGGTTGTTAGCTTCTGTTTCCATGGTGAATTGTATTTTGGGGTGTAGGCTGTTGAGGTGTGTGAGGAAGTTGTTCAGTTTTTCTTTCCCGTGTGGCCAGATTATGAAGGTGTCATCTACGTATCTGAGCCAGAGTTTGGGTTTGTGATCATATTTTTTTAGAGCTTGTGTTTCAAAGTGTTCCATGTAGAGGTTAGAGATGACAGGTGAGAGGGGTGATCCCATGGGTGCTCCTTCTATTTGTTTCTATTTTTGTCCGTTGTAGGTGAAGTATGTATTGGATAGGCAGTGGTTGGTCAGATCTAGGACGTGCTGGGGGGGGGGGTTGTATTTGTTTTGGATGGCTGTCAAGGCTTCTTTTATTGGCACTTGGATGAAGAGGGATATGACATCGAAGCTCACTAGTAGGTCACTGGGTTGTAAGTTTTGTTTCTTTATGATCTCGATGAACTGGAATGAGTTTCTGACATGTGAGTTGATGGATTCTGCATACGGCTGTAGTTGTTTGGTGAGAAATTTGGTTAGGTTTTGTAAGGTGAGCCTATGGAGCTGACTATTGGTCTGAGTGGGGTTCCTTCTTTGTGTATCTTGGGGAGACCATAAAGTTTAGGGCATCTGGATGATTCCTCTCTGGATATGATTCTTTGCTGGATTTCTTCACTGATGGGGGAGGCTTTTATTTTGGATCTGGTGGTTTTTTCTAGGTAGGTGGTGGGGTCTGTCTTTAAGGGTTTGTATGTGGGGTCTTGGAGTAGGTTGGTTAACTTGGATTGGTAGTCAGATGTGTTCATAACCACTGTCACGTTGCCCTTGTCTGCTGGTAGGATTATTATGCTAGTGTCTTCTTTCAGGTTATGTAGTGCAGTTTGTTCTTCTTTGGATAAGTTGCTTTTGGGTGCTTTGCTAGTGCAGAGGATGTTGGTGATTTCGAGTCTGATTCTATTAGCATCATCAGGGTTGGTTTTGGTCAGGCTGGTTTCAACTCCGCATATGATGGTTTCTGGGGGGATGTGTTTGGGAGCGACAGCATAGTTGAATCCTTTTGAAAGGACCTTGGTTTCGGCTTCGGTGAGGATCTTGTCTGAGATGTTGTGCACTGTTTGTTTCATGTGTGGCTGTGAGGGGGGAGGAATTGGTTTCTGGCATTGTTGTAGTTTTCTGAGTTTGTTGGTGTGTGTGTCTGTCTTGAGGGTGGTCTGTGTTTCAGCTCTCCAAACAGCGAGCTGTTTGGATTTGTCCCAAAGTAAGGGGGGAATCTTGTTGCTGAGTGTGAAGTGAAGTGTGAGGAGATCTTTGTTGATTTGGTCTAGGAGAAATCTTTTTGTGTGAAGTTCATATCTAATTAGGGCCAATTCTGTTCTTTTTAGGATGCATTTGGTGGATGCTGTGTTGGTGTGCAATTTCAATTGGAAGCTTGTGGGAATTAAATTTTGATCTCAGCAGTTTCATAGGAATGCGAGGTCACATAAAATGGAAGCTCTTTGGACTTCAAGTTTTTCATAAGTCCTGGTCAGATGGTGGATGTCAGCCTCAAGATACCTTCCCCTTCCTGACTATCTGCTAATATTTCATTATTTCTCTCGGCTGTCATGGCAACGGTGGGAGGGGGGATTTTATATGGGAAGAGAGCTGGAGGTGTTTGCATTCCTTGCTGGGCTAGCAAGGGGAGGGGGGATTCTTGTCTTTAACTTTCTGTTTCCTGGCTATCTTTTCCTCTTTTGCGCAACTGCGAACTTTTATCAAAATATGTCAAGGTCATTTGACAAGACGTCTCATCACCATCTGAAGATGACCACATGAGCTGTCTCAAAAGTTTTAATTGGAAGAATCATTTGAACTTTGGGGGGTGGGGACAAATCTATTTCTTTGTATATGCATTCTACCCGCCAATTTCTCAGTTTCGGAATTGCTTTGTAGCTACCACTTTATTTCCCAGTAAAAGGATAACTTTGCTCTACCCATGGAGTCTGAGTATTTCTTTCTTGGGATCTAAAAGGAGCGCATCCTGACAGTGGGTTTCCTCCCTGTAGAGGTGCAATATTTGTTTTCTGAGGTTCTCGCGGGTATTTGTATGTGGATCTTTGGTTATTCGCGTTTTCTCCCGCATTAGATTGGAAGTATCTAGGCAACGTTTCGATGAAATCTCATTCATCATCTTCAGGCTTGGTCTTCAGCTCTGTGCTTCTCAGAGTGATGTGAGCTTGCAGCTGCTTCTTCCTTTTAACTGCTAGTGGGGGGGTGACTTGATTGGGTGGGGGCTTGGTTGTGTTCTGATTGGGTGGGGATGTGTTCTGATTGGTTGGGGGTTTGGCTGTGTTCTGATTGGTTGGGGGTTGGCTGTGTTCTGATTGGTTGGAGGTGTGTTCTGTTTAGGTGGGGGCTTGGTTGTGCTCAGGTTAATCTTAGTTGCTGGGGGATTTGAGCTGGTGAGCTGTGATCTTGCTGTTTGGCTTCAAGTTCGTGGTCGTGCTGCATCTTCATGGTGGGGGTCAGTTCACTTCATGTATGGCTCAGAGGGGTTTGAAGTGGGTAGTAGTGCAGCTGCAGTGCGGCTTCTGGTCCGTGGTCATGTCTCATCTTCTGTGTGGGTGTGAGTCTGCTTTCTACGTGGAAGTGTGGTGGTGGCATCTTGTGTGGCTCTCAGGGGTGTGGGTCTGGTGTCATTCTTCATGTTAGGTACTCGTCTGTTCATGAGGGCGGGTTTCCAAATGGCTGGTAGGTGGGAAGTATCATTTCGTTTATTCATGCTGTGTGGGCGTTTTTCTATCTCTATGGCTTCTCTGATTATTCTGCTGCTGATGTGTTCGGTTTTGGCGATAGTTCTGGTATTTTTAAAGTCAATCTCATGTCCTGTGGCTTTGAGGTGTTGGACCAGGGAAGAGATCGGTTCTTCCTTTTTGATTGAGTTCTTATGTTCTTCAGTGCGTGCACTTATTCTTCTGTTAGCTTGTCCAATGTATGTGGTGGACAGGCAGTGCAAGGGATTTCGTATATTCCCTGATTTTCCAACTCGATTTTATCCTTAGGGTTTCTTAGGAGGGTGGATATCTTTCTGTTTGTGCAGAATGCTGTCTTAATGTTGTGTTTTTGGAGGATCTTGCTGATTTTGTCTGTAGTGCCTTTTATATATGGGAGGAGGGCTTTGCCATTCTCTTGTTCTCTGTCTTGGATTTTGGTTGGGGTTTCTTTTTGGATTAGGTGGGTGATCTTCTTTCTTTGGAATCCATTGGCTGTCAGCACACCGGTGAGAGTGTGTAGTTCGGTCTCTAGGTGTTGTTCGTTGGCTAAGCATTTTGTTCTGGAGATGAGTGATACGTAGATGACACCTTCATAATCTGGCCACACGGGAAAGAAAAACTGAACAACTTCCTCACACACCTCAACAGCCTACACCCCAAAATACAATTCACCATGGAAACAGAAGCTAACAACCAACTTCCCTTCCTAGATGTCTTGGTATACAAAAAATCCAATGGCTCCCTAGGACACACCATCTACCAGAAGAAAACACATACAAACCGCTATCTACACGCACTCTCACACCACCACCCAGCACAAATCAATTCCGTAGCTGAGACACTCATCTCCAGAACAAAATGCTTAGCCGACGAACAACATCTAGAGACCAAACTACACACTCTCACCAGTGTGCTGACAGCCAATTGATTCCAAAGAAAGAAGATCACCCACCTAATCCAAAAAGAAACCCCAACCAAAATCCAAGACAGAGAACAAGAGAATGGCAAAGCCCTCCTCCCATATATAAAAGGCACTACAGACAAAATCAGCAAGATCCTCCAAAAACACAACATTAAGACAGCATTCTGCACAAACAGAAAGATATCCACCCTCCTAAGAAACCCTAAGGACAAAATCGAGTTAGAAAATCAAGGAGTATACGAAATCCCTTGCACTGCCTGCCCCACCACATACATTGGACAAACTAACAGAAGAATAAGTGCACGCATTGAAGAACATAAGAACTCAATCAAAAAGGAAGAACCGACCTCTTCCTTGGTCCAACACCTCAAAGCCACAGGACATGAGATTGACTTTAAAAATACCAGAACTATCTCCAAAACCGAACAATTCAGCAGCAGAATAATCAGAAAAGCCATAGAGATAGAAAAACGCCCACACAGCATGAATAAACGAGATGATACCTCCTGCCTACCAGCCATTTGGAATCCCGCCCTCATGAACAGACGAGTACCTAACATGAAGAATGACACCAGACCCACACCCCTGAGAGCCACACAAGATGCCACCACCACACTTCCACGTAGAAAGCAGACTCACACCCACACAGAAGATGAGACACGACCACGGACCAGAAGCTGCACTGCAGCTGCATCACTACCCACTTCAAACCCCTCTGAGCCATACATGAAGCGAACTGACCCCCACCATGAAGATGCAGCACGACCACGAACTGGAAGCCAAACAGCAAGATCACAGCTCACCAGCTCAAATCCCCCAGCAAATAAGTCTAACCTGAGCACAACCAAGCCCCCACCTAAGCAGAACACGCCTCCAACCAATCAGAACACAGCCAAACCCCCAACCAATCAGAACACAGCCAAACCCCCAACCAATGAGAACACATCCCCACCCAATCAGAACACAGCCAAGCCTCCACCCAATCAAGTCACACCCCCACTAGCAGTTAAAAGGAAGAAGCAGCTGCAAGCTTACTCTGAGAAGCACAGAGCTGAAGACCAAGCCTGAAGATGATGAATGAGACTTCATCGAAACGTTTTCTTAAGTTTTCGTGGGTACTTACATGTATGGCATTCAGCTTAGTTCGGGTATTTTCCCACGTCATAGTAGCTGTGCTTTTAAAGTTGTAGCAACGTTTCAGCAGAATCTCATCTGCCATCATCAGGCTTCTGTATAGTGTTTATATGTTCATCATAAAGAAGCCTGATGATGGCAGATGAGATTCTGCTGAAACGTTGCTACAAACCCTCAAAGGTGGGTAGATGTTCTATCTATCTATCCAGGGAAGGAAGGACTTGCCTCTAGAATTGACGTCTGGATCTGTAGGATCTGTTCATGGCCTTTGACTTGTCTGACACAGATTTTGCATGAGAGTTGTGTGGTGGCAGGAGTGTAGCGCTCCAGGGAAAAGGCACAGTGAAGTGGCTGCTTGTTGTTGCGCCACACACGAGAAAAAGGAACTTCCTAGAAAAGAAGGGACAGGATGGAAATGGCTTGCAAATTGACTAAGCAAAAGATTATTGTAGAAGAGAAGAGAAAGAACTGAAGAAGATAACAAAATGCAAAGACCCACAAATAGAAATAAAACAATCATGGCAAAAGAAAGCAAAGGTAGTACCAATAATAATAGGCATCTTTGGTACAATCCCAAAACAATTGGAGCACTACTTGATCTCCCTTGGCATTGGCAAATTCATCCTCAATCAATTGCAAATACAGCTTAATTTGGATCAACTTACATTCTCATATCTTCATCAAACATCAACATCTGCCTACCTCAAATCCTTGGGAAGGACTCATTAGGTGGATAAAAATGCCAAATCCATCTGAATATCTGGCTGACTGGGAAACAAACCATAATGATAAGTGCTTAAAAAAAGAGGCTTGGCAATAAATATTTGCTTTGAAGGAATAAGAGGTCAATTATGGATAAGGATGGCTAGGCAAGGCAAGGCATTAGGAAGCAACTGTATTTTAAGTGAATTGTGGGGTTTGAATATTTAAACTATAATACAGTTGGCAGTTTAAGAGCATTGTTCTGCACACTTTTACCAAACAGCTGCTATTATAGATCTTGAAAAATTCCTAATTGGTAGACATAATGCAATAACCAGTTGACAAGCATGAATGACGAGAAAGCAGGCTGAGGAAATACTTCTCAATCTGTCCTCTTTATCCTGTCTTTCCCCAGATACTCTACACTAAGGATGTCCAACCTTGGCAACTTTAAGATTTGCCAAGGCTGGCTGGGGAATTTTGGTAGTTAAAGTCCACAGATCTTAAAGTTGCCAAAGTTATTTTGCTGCTTTTTCTCAAGAAAGATAGCTCCATTTTCCAAAGAAGGACTGGGATGAAGTTGTTCATTACATTTCCACTACCACCAAAAAAATGACCACTGTAACCCATGTGGACACATTCTTTGAATCAATGCTGGAACTAGCCATTTTCTTCACAGCATGCCAGGTTTCCATGTTAAACTTGGTAGAATCAGGAGATAGACTAGTCATGACTGGCACATTAAATTAGATAGGCACCAAATAACATATAATGGAAATATAATATAAGAAGGCTTCTATAATAAAGGTCCCATGTTTTTGGTTTTGCAGTAGCTTCAGGTGCTAAACTATCCATTTTGAATTAATATCATCATCAATCAATCCACTGCAATGAAAAGCTATTAACTGAACTTTATGAACTTGTAATCTACCAATCTGAATCAGCCTGGGTTGGTAGATAGATGGCTTTCAGCTTTCCAGTTTACGCTGAGAGAGTGGCCTAAAATCATACAGATGACTTCTGTATTTAAGGGAGAAAAAAGCCTAGACTTTCAACTCCTAGTCCAACCCCTTACCTTGGCTCCTACCCAACTTCAGCACTTGAATATCTATAGGGATACTCAGTAATCCAGTTCATGGTTGTCTCAAAGATGCTTTTTCAAAAGGCAATTGGACTATGTTTTTTCTTGAAGCAGAAAGAAGCTTCATCAGTTCTGACCTGATGGTGGCAAGGATGGAAGGATTAGTTCTGACAGGATGAGGAGGGGGATGGAAGGTTCATATTTCTTTGCAGTCATCTGGTTGTTAGTACTCTCTCTGAAAGCTGTTGAGGCCACTTAGGGGTTTACCTGTGCCCTCAGGGACATCTGAATCAGAATGCAAATGTATTCTTCTTTGAACTGCTAAAAGGGCTGAATTATAAATAGGAGATAAGTGGTGTCATATTCCTCCCCCTCTGTTGTGGGAGGGTTGTTCAATTCTAACATAGATGGCCTCTTTTAACTTTCAAACCAAATGTCTCTATCCAGAATGTGGAAGTTAATCAAAGTGGGGAAGAAATGACTTGTGTCATGAAGTTGCAAGGAAAAAATGATGCAATTGAGCTTCTTTCAGTCTCACAGACCTTTCAAGTCAAACTGCCCTATGCTAAACTAAAATCAACTCAATCAATTCTTCCTCTGGCATGATAGAGGAAGTATCTGGAATTGTAAATAAAACAAAACAGCAACAATTCTTTTTTAGCATATACAACAAAAGGAAGCAAACAACAATATATAACTTATGAGTTTCCTTCCAAACCACTTTTCATTAAAACACACTCTCTTCAGCAAACACACACAATAGCTCTTATGTAAAGCCTTGCATTTAGAACCTGTTTCAGTAAATAAGAGCAAGATACTAATTGTGATAAAGAAACAATAGAAGCAACATTATAAATTGTGATTTAAACAACAAAATAGAAACATTATAAAGTGGAAGTGTAATTAGTTTTCTCTTTAAAAACTATCTTTTTTTTTTTTTTTTTTTTGCAGATGGGTGGAAAAGAAGAGAAAGGGAAGCTGAGTTACTAAAACTGAGTATTATGCTGTAGAAGGAAAATATATAATAGAAGGCATGGATAATACTGAGTTAGATAAAATGTTCCAGATTATTTTCTATAAATCAGTTTCATTTCTGTTTTAATTTGGGCTCTCTTGCACTGTCCTAAGATAAACCCCAAACCAGGTTGTTAATGATTTGTTCCAATATAGTTAAAAGTTACAATCTACTGTTTGCAAAGTGAATGTTATTATTTTACAGTAGCATTTCAATTTTTAAATATAATTAATCCCTTAGTGTCAACTCTCTTACAGCTTAATTATTATGTTTTATTTTTGTTCTTTTAAAGATAAAAAATTAAAAGCTATCTCAAGCCAAACTGGACTTGAATGCAGAATGCCATTATTAGAACAAGACAGGAACTTGTTTATCGGAACTTCAATTATTATTTTTCAACTACTTAATCTATTTTACAGCCAAGTGGTACACTGCCTAAGAGGTGAAGATGCTTGCCTCCCACTCAGAAAGTTGAGAGTTCAATCCTAGGCAGTGGCAGATGTTTCTCTATCAGGGTACAAAAAGAAAACCTCTGCTGCGAACTCCTCATAAGCAAAAGGAAGGGCATCTGGCCAGTAAACGCTCAGCTCCATCCAATCATCCCAACCCAATCTGAAACAAGGGATTACAGGGTCAAAATATTTTACAGCTTCCCATACCAATTATTAAACATAACTGATCTAGCTTAGTTTCTCAAGATCAGCCAAGATGACATCATCTGTTGGTTTATCTGATATTTAACAGATTAACAGAATTGGAAGGGACCTTGTTATCTAGGCCAACTCCCCGCCCAAGCAGGAGACTCTACACCATTTCTGACAAATGGCAGTCCAATCTCTTCATCAAGTGATGAAGCTCCCACAATTTCGGAAGGCAAACTATTCTATTGGTTGATTGCTCTTACTGTCAGAAAATTACTCCTTATTTCCAGGTTGAATCTCTCCTTGTTCAGTTTCCATCCATTATTCCTTGTCTGGCCTATAAGTGCTTTAGAAAATAGCTTGATCCCCTCCTCTCTGTGGTAGTCCCTCAAATACTGGAACACTGTTATCATGTCTCCCCCGGTCCTTCTCTTAACTAGACTAGCCAAGCCCAGTTCCTGTAACCGTTTTTCAAAATCTTTTTTTTTAATCAATTGAATGCCCAAATCTCTACTTCTACTGAACTAGAAATTAA
The DNA here is from genome assembly GCA_033807585.1 of Hydrophis major. NCBI lineage: Eukaryota > Metazoa > Chordata > Lepidosauria > Squamata > Elapidae > Hydrophis > Hydrophis major. The sequence continues at coordinate 12,091,477 of CM066334.1, read as the reverse complement.
TCATAAATATTTTTATTACCTTTATTGTCAGAGTTCAACATGTGTACAGTGAAATTGGCTGAGCCTCCTGTCACCATAAATATTTTATTTATTCCCAATGTTCTTATATTAGACTGCCCAATATGCTTGTCAAAATGATGTGAAACTATGTTTTTCAAATCTTTCATAAATTTATAATGTTTATTGGACATTTTGAAAATGGATGAGGTAAAAGTACAGTATCTATTTCATTGTTTAAAAGTGTTAGATTTTTCTTAAAAAAACATCCTGGAAATGTGGCTAGTCCATAGAATACCATCATTAAACTATACATTTAATCCAAAAGTCTGTGTACCGTGTTAAAAGAAGCAATGAGCTGCACAAAGACATATGCATTGAAGGTTTGAAATTGCTTGGTTATTAAAAATGGGAAATATACTCATCACACACATATTAGTCTTCCTATGCAAATACCTGACAGGCTGTGAATGGTTTAATTCTCCAGAGAAAAGGGGGAATATCAAGTACAGAGATCTGAAGGCTGAATGTATTTCCTTTGAAATGCAGCAGTTTTGGTTCTTCCAGCAATTGTCCTCCCTGGTATCTTTCACCTGAAATCACATCCTGCAACAACAAAGAATAGAAAACAAACACATTGCAGGCTAAATGTTGAAAAAAATCCCTCCATGCTGAAGATGATGGGATGAGAACTAGAATTTTGCTAAGGCATTATTCTAAAAGAAAAGCTCCCATGGATCAATCGAACTATCCATGTCCTGCAAGAGAGAGAGAGAGAGAGAGAGAGATATTTTTCTGAGATACTGTTGCTCTTTTTTCAAATTATGTATTTTTGGGTTGACTTGTACAGTTTTTGTGTGGTTCCCATCTCAAAGTAGCAGAAAACTAAATCACAAAGGTTTGAGAACTTCAGTTTCAGAGGATGAAAAAAAGCGGGCTTTGTGGCCTTAAAGAAGGGAACCTCAGTTCAACTCTCCATGGCCATCTTGCCACAGGCAACTTGCTGTGGCCAATTCACCTTGGCCAACTCACTGTGGGACAGCTTGTAATGGCCAACTTGGTGCAGGGCAACTTGTTACAGGACAAGAGTACACTAATATCGAAGAAGTTGTTGAATAGAATCTTTATAAAAGAGAGAACAAAATAAAATTTGAATGTCAAAAATTAACATTATTTTAAATAATAAAATTGAATTGTTCAATTGTTCCACAGCGAGTTGTTCCATGGTGAGTTAGCTGTGACGATTTGGCCACAGTGAATTGGCCATGGCAAGTTGGCTGAAGTGAGTTGTCCCATTCCCTCTGCACAGAACGAAAGAGTCAATTTGACTCAGGAGATTATTTTATCAAGATCAGAAGTTCAGCCTTGGCTTTCAATAAATCAATTGTGAAAACTATTGTATGGGTATAATTTCTTAACTTCATGAGATCTTTTGATGTTTGATTCTTCAATTCATTGTCTTTCCTGGATAAGAAAGCTATTGGAGGTAGACTATGAAATGTTTGCCTTCTGCAGCTTGTGGATGTTTCTATGGATTTTGCAAATAGGGAACTAGAGAATGTCTGCTTGGTTCTTCATTCTTTTCCAGCTTGGAAATTCTGTGAGTCCTATTGTTTAACAGTTTCTTTATTTTGTGCATGAATCATTCCAAGCGCTTGGCATCCAGATGCCTTGTCGAATACTCAGAGCTCATTACTCCTGATCAAATACAGAAGAGCTATAAGGAAGAGCTTGAAAAAAAAACCCCACCAGAATTAAAATATGAAAACCGTGCATTAGATTGTATCGCATTTTCTTGGCTAAAACAACATCTGGCTCTGAATCTCACCATTTACCCAAGGAAAAAGAAAGATGTTTCATGCTGGGAGAAATGCCTATTAGGGCCAAGCTGCACGTCATGTTCAGTTATGTGGAACTTTCTAATCCTTCTGCTTCCTTATGAACAAAAGGGGGGAGATAAAATCTGGCAGGTCATCTTTTATGGCACATGACCCACTTAACATACTGCATCAAACTTCCTTTGTTCTGAATAAGCCATCTGAGGTTTCAGGCAGACTTTGAGACTAAAATATCCAGCTATATACAGTTTTCTGCATCCCCAATCATCATCATCATCATCACCATTATTCATCACACAGTTAGCCAGATGTTCAGACTGGGTTTGGCATTTTTGTCTATCTATTGAGTCCTTACCAAGGACATGGGATAGACAAAATTGGATGTTTGATGGTGTTGCAGACATTGCCGCAGGATGGAAACTGTTCTAAGAAAAGCTGCCTTCTACAATTGACTGATGGAAATGTCAATGCCTATGGTGCTCAAGTGGTGCTCCAGTTGTTTTGGGACTGCACCCAAAGCACCTATTACTATTGGTACTACCCTTGCTTGCCTTTGCCATAGTCCCATCATTTCCTCTAATCCTTTTTGTTTACTGTTTGTTAAGTTTTTAACTAGCATTTAATCTTTTCCTTGTTAATTTTTCCTTGTTAATTTTTAATCATTTAATAATACTGAATCTATTGGTTCTTCTATGACACAGACCATGTCATCCACAAATGCTTGTAATTTGTACTCTTGACTTTTAATTTTTGTTCCTTTAATTTCTTTGTTCGATCTAATTCTGTCCAATAATGTTTCTAGAATTGTTATAAAAAGCAGAGGTGACAGCGGGCATCCCTGCCTGACACCCTTCTTTATCTCAAATGGTTTGGTAGCTTCTCCATTTATCAGTACATTTGCCTGTTGTGTGGCATAAATTGAATTTAACATTTTTGTAAAATTACCACCAAATTTCATCAGATTAATCTGGTATTTCATGAAATCCCAATTAAGATTATCAAAGGCCTTTTGTGCATCCCAGAAAACAAGAGCTACTTGGGTTCCTGGGTGCATTTCAGAAAATTCTAATGTATCTATTATTGTTCTCGTATTATATTTTATCTGTCTCATGGGACGGGATATGTTTTGGTAGGGTGAATTTTGTCATTGAGCACTTTCTTTAATCTTTCTGCTATTACAGTCATGAAAATGTTATAGTCTGAATTTAGAAAAGATATTGGTCTGTAATTCTTTATTTGATTGGCATCTGCACCCTCTTTGGGAATTAATGTAATATAAGCTTCCTTCCATGATTCTGGAATTTAGCTTTCAGTAATACCTCATTACAGATCTCTAGCAACCCATTTTCTAGTACCTCTCCTATCTCTTTATATAACTCACTTGGAAAGCCATCTGGGCCTGGGGTTTTGTTGCTTTTTTGTTTTTTAATCGCTTCTTTTAATTCACTTAAAGTTATTTTTTTTATTAAGCAGCTCCTTTTTGTCCTCTGGTAGCGGATGTAAAACTCCCTCTTTCAAATATTCTTCTATTTTCTTTAGATCAACTCTATCTTGCTTATATAAGTTCTCAAAGTACTCTCTTACAATTACCTTCTTTTTTTTTTTCAAAATCAGTCTCTATTAATCCATTTTTGTCCACTAATTGGTATATTGTTCTTTTTTGGTATTCCTTTTTCAGTTTGTACGCTAACCATCTACCAGGTTTATTTGCATGTTCAAAATAATTTTGTTTTATATACTGTAGCTTTTTGGTTAGTTCCTCCTGATCTAAAATGTTCATTTCATGCTTAGATAGTGCCAGCTCATTTTAATTTGTTAATCTCCCAGAGTTTCCATTTGTCTATTTTCCAAATCTTTTTTTTTTTTTGTTAGGGTATTTCGTTTTTCCCATCTTTTTTATTTCTATTTGCTATGTATGCTATAGATATTCCCCTTAAATATGCCTTCATTGTATCCCAGAGGTTCTGCAATGAGGTATCCTGTTTTTTTTATTAAATTTAAAGAAAACAATTAATTCTTCCCTGATTTTTTGGGATGTAGTCTTTACTTTCAATAATTGCGAGTTAAATGTCCATCTACTTTTCTTGTGGGTTGGGTCTTTCCAGACTATCTGCAATGGATTGTGATCTGCCCAGGTGTTAGTTAAAATCTTTATGTCCTGAATCTCCTTAAGTAAGTCACTGTTTACCCATGCATATCTAGTCTAGACCAGTGGTGGAATTCAATTTTTTTTACTACTGGTTCTGTGGGCATGGCTTGGTGGGCATGGCAGGGGAAGGATACTGTAAAATCTCCAGTCAGAGGTGGTATTTGCCCATTCTCCAAGCTACTCAAAATTTCTGCTACCGGTTGTCAGCCTTCGAGATCTTCTACTATTGCTTTGCATCTTTTGGCTGCCATTAGTAATGGGGGGAGGAGGTGGTAAAGTCTGGGAAGTGAGCTGGAGGTGTTACATTCTAGTGCTGTGTAAAATCAGGAGGGGGGAGTATAAATTCTTGCTTAGGTTTCTATTTCTTGCTTAGCTTTCTTTTTTCTGCGCAACTGCAAACTTTTATCAAAATATGCCAAGGTCAACAGACAGAGGTCTCATCACCACCTGAAGATGTCCACATGATCATATTCACAACTTTTAATTGGAAGAATCATTTGAACTATTGGGGGTGGGAACATTTCCATCACTTTGTATATGTGATTTGCACACCTAATTCCTCAGATTCAGAATTCTATGGTTGCTACCACTTCAAATTCAGCAAAATATATCTTTTCTCTAACCCAAAGAGTCTAAGTATTTCTTTCTTGAATTTTGAATGGAGCTCCACCTGACACTGGTTCTCCAGAACTGGTCAGAACCTGCTGAATACCACCTCTAGTCTAGACCATGATTTATGCGGATTGGAGTAGAAAATAAACTGAGTCACCCCTGGGTTCAGCTTCCTCCAAGCATCCACTAGTTCTAATTTTTAAGCCATCTCAAAAAAGCACTTGGGCAATATATTCCAGTTTTTTTTGATATTTTTGTTCACATGCATAGTCTTGATTGTTATTTGTAATTGCATTATAGTCTCCAAATATACATATTTTGGGGTTGCCAATTTCTATCAATTTCTCATGTAGGATTTTATAGAATTCATTCTGATTTTTATTGGTGGCATATATCCCCACCAATAGAATGTTTTAATTTTGAATGACCACCTTTACCATTAATATTCTCCCCATTGTATCATTATAGATCAATTTTGAAGTTATTTCCTCTTTAATATATAGTACAACTCTTTTTTTCTTCTGCTAATGTTGTATACATTTTCCCCAATTTTTTTATTATGTAAGTATCTCTATTCCTGTGTTTTAATATGAACCTCTTGAAGACAAATTATATCAGCTCTCTTTTCTCTCTAATTTGAAAATATTCTCTTCCTCTTAGATGGGTCATTTTCTCCAATAATGTTCATAGATATTAGTTTCAATCCTCTTTCCATTTACCCTTAGTCTAGCTTTTATCCCTCGTTAGTTCTAGACATTGGTTGACTCCTGGTTCTCACTCCTATCTCTTCTTGGGAGGCAATTTCTTCCCAATTACTTCTCTACCTTTATACTTTATTGTTTCTTCTCTTTAAATTCTGTAAATTATGTCTTTGACTCGCCTCCTAGCGAACCTGATAAGGGAGTCTGTGCTGCCTCGCGTAGCTTGTGTGAACTTGTACACATCATCCAATTCATTTACTATCTCATTTTTATCTCTTTGTAGGAGTTCCACTTGTCTTTCAGCCATTACCAGTGCTAAGTTTTCTTCTTTATCTTCCTCCACATTTTGAAATCTAAGGAAGTAGGAGGTAGTAGTACGAGATGGATTAAGGTTTCTTCTGTCTTTTTATTCTGGTCAGTAATTTTTTGATCAATATGTTCTAATTTCTTCTCCGTTTGATTGGCTTGTTCTTCAGCTATTCTGTTTTTTTCTTCATTTATCCTAATGGATTCGTGAATCTGGCCTATTTTTCCATCCAGGTTCCTAATTTCAACTTTCATTTCCCCTATTTCATTTTTCAATTCTGCTGTCATTATTTCCCTATTGGCTCTACTTTCAGTGTGGTTTTTTGACATCGACTCCTGTAGTGCTAACATCGTTCCTTGAATTGCCAGAAGGTAGCTTGAACTGATTGGGTGCCAGTTGAGGTATTTGGTTTCCCCGGGGCCAACATCCCTTCAATCGTTCATTGGGTCGATGGTTTAGGACTAGGTAGAGCTACTGTTGGTACAGATTTTCTCCCAGTTTTTGGATGGTGGTAGTGCTGCTAGTCATATCTTTAATAATTTTGTATTGTTCATCTACTATTTTAGTTATATTATCCCATATCATATTACCAATTACCATCAACTTTATCAATGATTTAAGATTTTTAATTTTCCCTATTAATTAATTAGAGATTTCTATTGTTATTTAATTGATTAATTTCCTGTCTCTAGTAGCTTTAAAAATTATCAGTTAATTCATGATATACTCAATCTCTTGAAGGCAAATCGATCAATATTAGTTTAGCTTCTTTATTCGCAATAGGTTAAGATATTAATAAATCATAATAAATATAGTCTAATATCAGGTCTCAAATTATCTGGTAGTTAATCAAGTTAATCAAATAAGCAAATGTCCCACAGTATTATAGCCAAGTGTGAATGTTTAAATTTGTTATAGTATTTCATCTATTGCTCTTCTAAACACTGTATAAAATTCAGAATTCAAATTAACTGTTCTTAAGTCTTAGTAGTCCACAATACCAAACAAAGAGAAGGGAAAAGAAAGAAAAAGAAGGAGCAGGTGTTTAAATTGTCATTATACTAAACAATATATTAAATTCATTAATCTACAATAGATTATATATATACCACTCCTATGACATGGGAAAATACCCAAACAAAGCTGAATGCCATATATATGTGTGTGTGTGTGTGTGTGTGCGCGTGCGTGCGTGCGTGCGTGTGTTGTGACTGAAAGGATCGATCCTGCTGTGAGTTTTGACTCTGATGACTCTGAAGATGAAAGGGTGGAGCCTGCTGTGAATGTAGAGTCTGAATTATCAGAGGACATAGATGTGAGCCAGGAGAATGAGAGATTGTCAGACAGACAGTCCTCGCCAGAACCTTCGACTTCATTCATGCCAGCAACTGATCCACAAAATGAGTCAGAGGCTTCTAATGGGGAAACTGACAGATCGTGGATTGAAAAAGCTGGAACACACTTCCTCACTAGTCCAACACATGGAAGCCACAGGTCATAACATCAACTTCAATGGCACCAAAACCCTAGCCGCCATAGAAAACCCCAGCCACAGAATCATCAGAGAAGCCATAAAGATTGAAAAAAGACCAGAAAGCATGAACAGAAGAGATGATTCCACCAGGCTGTCAATCATTTGGAAGCCTGCACTCACAAACAAAAAAATCTCCACACCACAAGCCAGGCAAACACTGGGCACAAACAGATCCCCTCTGATACCTCCAGCTCAAACACACCCCAACCAGGCACCCAGATGAAACCCAGCTTCCTAAGAAATGATAGCCGTCCATTTACCCGAAGCCAAGCTGCACTAAAGGCCTCCAATAAAGTAATACAATGTTGCCAGCCAATCAAGATACAAAAAGAGCCCCCCCCCCAAAAAAAAACCAGACAGAAGATATTAGTAGCAGAACACAGCAAACTCCAAGACCAATAAACACAGACCAAGACTCTCAACCAATCAGGAGGAAGAAAAAAACATTCTGACACAGCAATAGGCTGCCCCAAATTTAAATCTGAAACCACTGTAAAAGTCTGACTCACAGACAAACACCATACAGAAGCCTGATGATGGCAGTTGAGATTCTGCTGAAACGTTGCTACAACTTTAAAAGCACCACTATTATGACTGGGAAAATACCCGAAGAAAGCTGAATGCCAGACATGTAAGTACCCGCGAAAACTTAAGAAAACAAATATCAAACCTCTACGGGGAGGGAATAAACAACCAGATCAAAACCTACGAGAAACTGGAAATTAAAAGAGCAGTAATACTACGTGACCTCCAATTCCTACGCAGCTGCAGAGACAACAATACTACACCAACCTGCTTCAAATTAACATTTCATCAAAGCACACCAGCCACTAAACGTATCCTGAAAAGAACTGAAATGGCTCTACTAAGGAACGAGCTCCACAGTAAGAGATTCCAATTAGATCAGTTAAACAAAGATTTGCTAGCACTACACCTGGAATTGAGCAGCAAAATCCATCCTCTACTTTGGGACAAGATAAAACAACTTACAACTTGGAGAGCTGAATCTGCAAACATTTACAAACAGTAAAAGCTCTTGAAAAAATTAAAGAAATTAGAACATGACAAGAAAACCCCCAACAACTCACAACAACACTTGAAACAATTAGTGTACAATGTTTCCAACAGAGAACTCACCAAAACAGAAACAGAAGTCCTAACCAAAGGATTCAATTATGCTATAGCACCCCAAAAAATCCCCACAGAATCCATCATATGTGCAGTAGAATGCAGCCTAACTAAATTAAATACAGATGAAGCTGATAAAATAAGACACCAAGTTACCAACATTCTATGCACAAGCAAACCACCCAAAAGCAACTTACAGCAAAATGAAATTAAAGCGCTACAAACCCTGAAAAGAGACAGCAGCATAATCATCCTCCCAGCAGATAAAGGGAATGCCACTGTAGTAATGGACAGAAAAGACTATGAAACTAAATTGACAGACCTACTCCAAGACTCCACATACAAACCCATAAACACAGACCCAACCACATATCTGGAAAAATTAACCAAGAAGAAAATTATAAGCAGCCACATAAGCAAAGAGATCCAACACACGATCATACCCAGAGAGAAATCTTCCAGATGCCCTAAACTATACGGCCTCCCAAAAATACACAAAGAAGGCATACCTCTCAGACCCATAGTCAGCTCCAGAGGAGCACCACTACAAAACCTGGCTAAACACCTAGCAAAAGAGCTACAGCCCCATGCTGAAACAGCAGCTTCACATGTACAAAACTCATACCACTTCTTGGAAATGATCAAAGATCTACACGTGGAGCAAGAAGATCTGCTTGTAAGTTTTGACGTGGTTTCCCTATTCACTCAAGTCCCGATAAAAGAGACCCTCGAAATCATCAAAAATAAATACCAACCAGCTAAACACCTCATGGAACTAACAGAACATTGCTTAACCAACACATATTTCATATACAAAAACAAATTGAAGGAGCCCCCATGGGATCACCACTGTCACCTGTCATTGCAAACCTGTTCATGGAAGAATTCGAATCCAGAGCCCTGGCTAATGCCATCCTCAAACCCAAACTATGGTTAAGATATATCGATGACACATTCGTGATTTGGCCCCATGGACAAGAAAACCTAAACAACTTCCTAACACACCTAAACAGCGCACACCCCAAAATCAAGTTCACCATGGAAACAGAAACAAACAACTACCATTCTTAGATGTACTAATCTACAAGAAAACAGATGGCACACTAGGACACACCATATACCAGAAGAAAACACACACCAACCGCTACCTCAACGCCCAATCCCACCACCACCCAGCACAGATAAACTCCGTGGCTAAAAAATTAATTACTAGAACCAAACGCCTGGCAGAAAGACACACATTAAGACTGAACTATGCACCCTGACTAAAATATTGACAGCCAACAGCTTCCACAAAAGCAAAATCACCAACTTGATCCACAAAAACACACTGAGACATAATAGAGACCCAGAAGATGAACGGACCCATGGAACAGCTGTCCTGCCCTACATAAGAGGCACTACAGACAAAATTAGTAAGATTCTATACAGACACCACATCAAGACTGCCTTCAAAACAGACAGAAAAATAGCAGCCATCCTCAGGAACCCCAAAGACAAAATTGACCTGGAAAACCAAGGCATATATGAAGTCCCCTGTGCATCATGCCCGGCCACATACATTGGACAGACCAATAGAAGAATAAGCACCCGCCTGGATGAACACAAAAATGCAGTCAAAAAGCTGGAACACACTTCCTCACTCGTCCAACACATGGAAGCCACAGGTCATAACATCAACTTCAATGGCACCAAAACCCTATCCACCATAGAAAATCCCAGCCACAGAATCATCAGAGAAGCCATAAAGATTGAAAAAAGACCAGAAAGCATGAACAGAAGAGATGATTCCACCAGGCTGTCAATCATTTGGAAGCCTGCACTCACAAACAAAAAAATCTCCACACCACAAGCCAGGCAAACACCTGGGCACAAACAGATCCCCCCTGATACCTCCGGCTCAAACACACCCCAACCAGGCACCCAGATGAAACCCAGCTTCCTAAGAAATGATAGCCGTCCATTTACCCGAAGCCAAGCTGCACTAAAGGCCTCCAATAAAGTAACACAATGTTGCCAGCCAATCAAGATACAAAAAGAGCCCCCCCCCCAAAAAAAAAAACAGACAGAAGATATTAGAAGCAGAACACAGCAAACTCCAAGACCAATAAACACAGACCAAGACTCTCAACCAATCAGGAGGAAGAAAAAAACATTCTGACACAGCAATAGGCTGCCCCAAATTTAAATCTGAAACCACTGTAAAAGTCTGACTCACAGACAAACACCATACAGAAGCCTGATGATGGCAGTTGAGATTCTGCTGAAACGTTGCTACAACTTTAAAAGCACCACTATTATGACGTGGGAAAAGGGTAGTTACATGTCTGGCATTCAGCTTTGTTCGGGTATTTTCCCACGTGGTGCTTTTAAAGTTGTAGCAACGTAATATATATATATGGAAAGAGGGGGAAATACAAATTAGAAAAATTAATTATCACTCTCCAAGCCAATTTCTATGTAAAATAATCAATCAATATTAATCTCTTATTATTTAACTATATAAAATAAATATATATAAAATAAAGCTATCCAAATCCAATAAATTCAAAGGAAGAATAGAAACTTCAGGAGGGAGAGGGGTGTAAGGTCTCTTGACCTTACTATTACCTTAATATTCTAGTAATAAATAAATAAATCTATTCAAATATTAGATATAATTGTAGGAATAAATATAATAAACATTTGTCTGACTAATTTTGTATCAGTTTTGTTCCGTTCTCAGTTCTATTAGTCACTTCCAGTTATGTTGATACAATTGACTTCATTCTCCAGAACCTTCTCAACCTAATGTTCCCAATAGTTGTTACTATATTCAAATCCAAACTTTTGGCACAGTTTCCAGTGAATGATTTTAGCAACACAGTTATGGCGTTTTAAATAGTGAGTTTGTGAAATTTTGCTGCAACCCACTAGGGTATGAGTGACTGTGAGTAGGGACTGTTGGTCCAGGAAAGGACATAACTGGTGCACAACCCACAGTTTTCTTTGAGCAGGAGTCGTGAGTCCAGGAAAACCCCTAGATTATGCACAGTCTCTGTTTGGGGTAGTGCCACTCCATCCAAGACCAAGGTGGCAATTCTCCCTGAGCCAACGAACCCCAAACCCAGAGCCACTCAGTCTTGCAAGATTTTGTTTCAACCTGTTGCTCCCCATCCAGCCCCTAATAGCCTCCAGGCACTACGAGAGGGAGGACACTGTAACACTTAACTCACTACGGGCCAAGACATTCAGCTGAATATCATCAGTATATTAGTAATACCTCAGTCTGTGGTGATGGATAATCTCACCCAGCAGCTTCATATAAATGTTAAACAGCAGTGGAGAGAGTATTGATCCCTGCAGAACCCCGTAAAGCAGTTGGCATGGGCTTGATCTCTCCCTTCCTATAAACACTGACTAAGAGTGGCCGCAGAGGAAGGAAATGAACCAGGACAGCACAAGGCCTCTCACTTCCATCCCCCAAAGCCGCCCCAATTATCTAGCTGGCACTTTTATTTTATTGTTGTTTAATAGAACAAAGTTACATTTAATTATTGTTGTTGTTGGCCCTTACAATTGGGTCTTGATAAGCTATTTAAACCTTCTCTGCACTCTAGAATGTCTGCACAATTCTCTCTTTCTCTGTGTCTCAGGGCACAGACAGAAGTGCAAGCAAATTTTTATTGTTATTTGTTTATTATTTAAATTTGTTATAGCCACCCAGCTCCAGTAAGGATTTGAGGTGATATAGTTTGAGGACATCAAATCAGTTTACATTGGTTCAGCCTTCCACAACAATCAGTTTCTTATGGGACCCTTTGAGAAAATTAATTGCCCACCCTTTCATTAATTATCTGGAAAGACCAAAAATGGTTTGGCCATCTTACCTGAAATGCACATGGAGTGTTGTCAACACAGTATACTCTTAGATTGTAATTCAAAGAGTTGCCGGATATACAGCCAAAGACAGCTACTTTTAATTCTTTAACAGAACAATCAGACAGTGGCTCCCCAATGAGAGCATAAGTTCCAAAGGACTCCAAAAGGATATGACAAGCATGTGGGTCCAAGAGGCAGTAACAAGAAGTGGTTTCTTCCTCTACAGACATTACTTCCTGGATGTGTCAGAACATTAAACCCAGAAAGAAGAAAAGCAAAAATGACTTGGCAGAAAATGAATTACATTAAAAAAAATTTCACACAAATTCTCTTATTTACTTTGCAGTATTTTTTAATGAGCTTAAAACAGACTTACTATATACACTATAGGTAGATTATTTTCTTGGCCAGGGCTCCCCCAAAAAATATTTACATGTGAAGAACTGCCCTTGGTTAAGTTAGAGTTTCTCTCTTTTCTCCAAGTTGAGAGAATGTGATTTTTATTTAGTTCTACATTAAGCTAATTTTAGTGTTTAATATCAGGCAGGAAGGATCAGGATCACACACAAGTTCCAGTTCATAAGATTTATTGCTCAAGTGTGTACACAAGAATTTAGTCAACTAAAGTTAAATACTAAATTGGCACCAGATAAGGATCAATAGAATTCAAGGGGGTCAGACTTAGATCATTTGTGACGATATAATGATTCTAAGCTGATGAGTCACTTAACTCTGTGTCCCACGGCTCTGCCTGTTCTTTTCCTATCTCTATACTTGTTTCTGTAAAATATCACATCAATATGTTGTTTATCAAGGGTAATTGTTAGGACCCTCAAATAGGAAGTTGGGGGCTGTGTAAATCCCCTGCTTCCCAAACGTTGATATGTGTTAATGAAAATACTGATAAATAAATCCACAAGACATAAAAATAAGTGTTTACTTTGAAGACTGTTTGTCATCATTGCATACAATTCTTAGGTTATATTTGGAAATGGGAACCCCCAAGCTAATCTTTCTTTCTTTCTTTCTTTCTTTCTTTCTTTCTTTCTTTCTTTCTTTCTTTCTTTCTTTCTTTCTTTCTTTCTTTCTTCTCTCTCTTCCTGTCATCTATCTTTCTATATATCCAGTTATATTTATATGCTGTCTATCTCAATGTTGAAGTGACTCTAGGCTCCAAATACATAGATGGAACGTCTGCTTTTATTGTTATTTTTATTGTAAATTATCACAAACATCTCAGCAATTATCGCCAACTCATCTAATTTTTATCAGCTTCATCCTTACTCTTTTTATCGATTTCTGAAAGTAATTTTGCTTACCTCCCATTTGCCTGGATGCTTTCTTTTTTTCAAATGAATATTCCAATGCTCAGAGTTCACATCTGCACAATGAGGGATTGTCAAGGCAAATGGAGTAGAGACCATCACTTCTATAGGACCACAAGTCACTTCTGGACCTAGGAGGATTTCACTGCCTTCCAGTTGAAGGCTTCACATTAGATACGTAAGAAATGTTGAAAAGGAAAGAAACACAACATCAAATTATTTCCCCCCAAAAAAGTGATAACACACACTTATTATATAGTATACAATATTTATCTTCATGCCTATATTGTATTTATGTTTGCTTAGTTGTACAATTAATGTCTTTAATATATATATATTTAAAAAACTCAAGGCTGTAACTATGAGCGGCACACAAACAAAACAGAGAAAAACAATTAGAATTAGGTAAGTAAAGAAAATGGTATATACCAATGATGGTTTTTGTTGTAGTGTGCCAAATGTGTGCGCATGCTGGCACCCACAATGCAATGCGCCCCACCCCCATGCATGAGTGCGCAATGCCATGCCCCACCCCACCCCCTTACCTGCACTTTGCATGCACGTGCCTCCCAGAACATTTTCAGCCCATTTGACATCGTTTTTGCCCTCCTGAGCTCGAGGAAAGCCTCTGCAGCCTTGGGAGAGCGAAAAATGGGCCTTCCAGAAATACTGGAAGTGCTTATTTTCAGCCTCTGGAGGGCCTCTGGAGCCCGAGGGAGGCCAAAAACCAGGCCCATTTAGGCATTTCCAGTATTTCTGGAAGGCCCATTTTTTGGCCTCCTGAGGCTGCAGAGGCTTCCCTCGAGGCTCCAGGAGGGCGAAAACTGCCTCAAATGGCTGAAAATCAGCAGTGAGGCACACACGTGTGCAGTGCAGGTGATTTTGGCTGGGGCTTGTGTGCCCGCACAAATGGCTTTGCATGACACCTGTGGCACACATGCCATAGGTTTGCCATCATGGGTATATACTGTATGTCAAATAAAATTCATCCTGTATATTATCCTTCCACAACCAGACATTTTCCAGATATACTTTCAGAATTCCTTAGTCAGGGTTGCTGCAGTAGATTTTGCAATCATAGTCTACATTTGGGAAGGCCAAATATGAGCTGACCCATACATGAACAATGTGTACTATCCACAGAGTACATAAGATATTACTAGAATTGAGATTCTGATAATTTCAAGAAATAACATGACTAGATCCTACAACTAACTGAGATGTCTACTTCATCCCTGCATTTACAGAAACAACACCATCACAAACCTCCAACAATTGCATATGAAAGATCAGAGTTAACTTCACATGGATTTCTGTTAATATAATGTATGTGAACATCAACCAATAATGCCCTTCTGGATTTTATACAGAACAAACAGGTCAGACTTTATGTAAAACAATTAATGGACACAAGTTTGAAATCTTGACTCAAAACAAGGACTATTTATTTCTTTATAAATATAAATTTATTTATAATATATAAACATATAAAGATCCAAGGAATTAAAGAGAGCTTGGACTTAAACCATTTGTGGCAACGTGATGATTCTAGGCTGATAACACACTTAATTCCACCCCTCAACTCCCTCTGTTCTTCTCCTATAAGGTGTCTTCATTTGAAGGAAGGAACCTAGAAAATGCCACCCTATCAAGGATGGCCAGCTACATATAAGAGCATTTCAACCTCCCAGGACACTCTATTACAAATCTCAAGGTTGCCAAATTGAAAAAAAAATGTTGATTGGACAATTGACTAAGAGAGACTGTTAAACCATACATTCAAAATTTTTGTCTATCTTGAAAGATCTCAACAAATTTAATACATTATAATAATTAATTGATAAAATACTTGTAATCTGTTTCACATGTCACCTGCATCTTCACAGCCATCCTGCCTCCTTCTTCCCTCCCATCTCATATAACTGCTATGTCAGTTTACCTATTCCACATATCTGATGAAGTAACCTGTAGCTTATGAAAGTGCCTGACTTTTAATGAAATATGTAAGATTGAGAAGGTTCTACTAGACTTCTTCTGATTTTTTTTAACTTTTTTTTGTTTCTACAAAACATCAGAACATTGAAAGGATAATACAATGTGCTTAGCCATTCTGAAATCCCAATTTACAGTTGGGATTGGGATCAGTTGATGGGATCATAAGATGGGGGAAGAACAGAATGCCTTGAAAGAGGTATATGCTTGACTGAACTTTTGAACAGAAATTCAACATTGTAACATTTTGTTAGAAAAAACAATTCATTGGACCTATCTGTCTCCATC
This sequence comes from Hydrophis major, assembly GCA_033807585.1. Taxonomy (NCBI): domain Eukaryota; kingdom Metazoa; phylum Chordata; class Lepidosauria; order Squamata; family Elapidae; genus Hydrophis; species Hydrophis major. Next base: position 12,075,745 of record CM066334.1, on the reverse strand, counting down.
TGTTTTCTTTTTTTTCTCTTATCAATTTAATATTAGTTCCTTATCTCTATTCTGAAACTAAATAGTCCCTTTAGGCGAAATGGAAGCAAAGTCCAATTTTAAATGATAGAATTACAATGAGATTTTTATTTATTTATTGTCAGTGAGTGCTAAGAGTGCTATGGCTGCAAAAAAAAAAAGAATAAGATAATTATATCTCAGCAATATATCCTCTTGAAAATTGTCTCTTTTTATTATGACTGAGTTTGAAAGCACTTCTGATCTGACCCAGAATGAACCTAATGGGTAATAGAATGCAAGCTGATATTAAGTTATAAAATAACTGATAAGAACTCCTTCTATATTTCAGATCTAAATTTAGAACCATTTCTTATATATGTTTTCCTTTGTTAAGCAAATAAATCAGTTAAAAATAATACCACCATCGGCCACAATCCCTTAAATTTTGTGATTTATGTATTACTTCGAATAAATTGCAATACATTTTAATGTTCTGAGGAAACCAATTCTGTAAATCTAACTGAACTGTCAGGATGGGGAAGAGAAAGAGCAATAGAGAACAATGAACAATTAGATTCAACCCCCGTGCAATAGTTTTTTGAAAGGAAAAATAAACCATTGTTTATTATTACACAGATATTTGAGAAGAAATCTATTACACTTAGAAGAAGAGACTAAGTTAAGGGAATAAGAGAAACCAGTTTATTGGACTCCAACTTCCATTACCTACAATACGACCAATAACCAGAATTAATGACTAAATGGTCACAAGTCCCCCATCTGTAGCTAGGAAATAATAATGTCTGACCTGTTTGTTCTGTATAAAATCCAGAAGGGCATGTATCTCTCCTTCATTTGTGAGCACCCCAGAGACCTCTGTGAGAAATAAGGTGCTGGACTAAGGGTGACCAACCATGGTTTGATCAAACAAGGCTGCTCTTGCAGTAAATAAAAAATGAGAATACAAACCACTTCAACAATGGAACCTTCTAATCCAGTCCCCAATTGTCTGGATAACCTAGGCCTAAACATACAGGCAAGACCTGAGGGTTTTTCAGAATAGCAAAAAGGATGGATCTAATCTAATTTTGAAGGGAAGAATATTCCATAAAGTGAGTGTTGAAGTAGAGAAGGCACATTACCTGGGACCATCAAATGAAGATCTGTGGCTGATGGTACCTTCAATATCCCTAATCTGCCTTACGTACAGGGGTAAACTGATGTAACCATGGAGAGGTAGAATTTGTCCTCCTGCATTCTCACAAGTGATAAGTCAATCTCTTATGGACTCTCTTTTGAGTCAGCCCAGGCATGTCAACAGAATCCAGTCAGTAGGACTCACTTTCTGAATCATTTGCACTGATTTATCACTGATTCCTCCCACATGGTAGCTAATGGTCCCTGGATTACCATCTGTGTTCATAGCATTTACTGGAATGACTGCTGCCTGAATTCACATGGAAGGTAAGCATTAATGGATTTGATCCAATAACATAATCTCCTGAAGGGAGCTCTTCAACTGCTTTTGGAGAAGTATCTCTCCTTTAGTGAATCTAATACACAGCCACACTGGAATTCTGGGACTTATTTAATACCAAATGAACTAAAATCGGCTAATTAGAAGGACTCCCTCACACCAGAAAACAGCAAGAATCTTCTCTGTAGCAGCCAGTCTGGCACAAGGACTTTGAATGCAGAGTTCATTTGCTGTTTATGGAAGGCAAAGAGCAGGGGTGGGATTCTACCGGTTCTCACCTATTCACTAGACTCTGTTGTTGACTTTCTAAGCAGTTCGGAAAATTGGTTGTTGGAAGAAATCTCCTTTTGTTTTTTTCCACTGTACAAGGCTAATCCTGTAAGGAAGGCAGGAAACATTCTGGTGCTGTTTCTAGCCTAATATTTATTGCCCTGCTTACAGAAACTGTCTCTCTGTTTCTCCATTAACTCTTATTACATTCTTGCAGAATGCCTAGACTTCCTGTTGTCTGAGCTTCTCCTGCATTTTTTTTTCTTTGCTGGAGCTTGACTTTCTTAAAGGGGAAGGGTTGTTTTAAGATTTTTACACTGCTTCTGGGAGGAAATACTCCCCTGTTGGAGTTCTTCCAGTTGGGATGCAATGATCAGCACTGTGAAGAAATAATCGAATAATGAAGCAGAGCTGCCAGAAAGAAGCTTTTAATGACAAGGAACCAAGATGAGTGACATTCAGCAAGACTTCTTGGCTAGCTAGAAAAATTGACATTCAAACTTGAGTTTACATACTCTTTCTGAGTTTTGATCTAAAACTGTTTTTTGGTGAAGTGTAATTCTGTGTTTGGTGACATTAAATCCTGTGTTTATTGATGGGATAATTTTCCCTATTCAGCTTTGTTTGGAAGGAAAAAGGTTAATCTCTGTTCTTGAAAAGAAATTGGGCTGAGAAATCTGGCTAGTTCCTATGTCTATTTGTTCGGGTAATTGGTTTAACAAGCAATAGCTGCTGTTGTGATTTAATTATTTGTATTGTATTTGAATTTTTTGCTGCCTCATGGTTTCTTTTTCTATCTGGGGATGGGGTCTTCCTTCACTGCTTTAGTGATTCCTGGTACTATCCTTTTGGGGTATACTTCCAAGAGGCAGGATGCAAGCTTGGCACTGATTTTTTTACTGCTTTTCTGGGGGGCATGTGATCTTTCCTTAAATCTGGATGATTTTCTTAGGATATCTGGTGAGGTGAGTCAGATCAGCTGGTATCTTTAAGTGATGCAAATGGATCTAAGGATTGCTTCTCCTGGGCGTGCTCTTTCTGGAGAGCTTAAATGACCGCTCTGCTAAATGGTTTTACTTTATGAGCAAGAGTTGGCTGCTGATAGTTATCATTGCATTTTAACTATCACTGCACCCTGCCTGGTTTGTAACTCCAGCTTGCAGGTCTTTTTACTCTAATGATTGTATTTAGGGCAGCTTTTTGCAAGCAAAGAAGCTTTTTGTATTTTTATACAGGTAATTCTTGACTTACAACTGTTCATTTAGTGACCATTCAAAGTTACAATTGCACTGAAAAAGTGACTTATGACCATTTTTCTCACTTACGACCATTGCAGCATCCCCATGATCACAAGAGGCCAGGTGAGGAGAAGCGCTCCTTGATGTGAGTGGTATTGAGTTGGCCATCCAGTCATATGACCACCCAGCCACACCTACTCATCTGGTCATTAGGGCAGAGAACCGTTTGTTAAATTATTTGAATCCCACCCCAGGCAGAGAGCATTGTACAATTTGAAGTATTTAACATTTCCCTGAGTGCAGAGCAAACAAATAGCAAAGCAGATCTAATACTTTGGCCTCCATCAAAATCAGAAGCTTGTTTTGTTTTCTGAAGAATGGAAGAAACCTTAAGAGAAAATAAAGCAGCATTCTTTCCATTCTTTCCTGGCCAAATTTAATTCCATGGGTTAGTGACTGTGAAGGGGAGCAATTCTTTTTCAAACTGAAGGAGAGTAGAATTGGCTATGCTTCAATTATTTAACTGAAATGAAATCATCAAACTGTGAAATTTAATTTTTTTAACACTTAGTACCACTGTATTAGGTATTAGAGAATATTTTTCCATGATGAAGAATAATACAAATACATAAATGTATTTATCTGTCCTGAGTGAGAGAGAGAGAAAAAATTAATGATGTTGAACCATCTTCTACAGAAACATAAACAACAATAGACCCAAATTACAAAGTTCAGATTTCCCCAAACAAAACATAACAGTCTGCAACAGAAGGTAGGCAAACTGGTACACAAAAATCAGTCAGTTTGTTATAGTGATTAAGGCACTAGACGAAAAAACAACAACAAGAGACTCTGAGTTCTAGTCCTGCCTTAGGCATGAAAACCAGTTGGGCCAGTCATTCTTTTTCAGCCCCAGGAAGCAAGTAAAGGCAAATCCTACAATGCAGCAAATCATGAAACTGCCATAAATTTGTTTTGTTTAGAGGAAAATATGCAGAATTATCCTCCTCTAGATCATTTCCTATTATAACAGGAATATCACTTAGGTTTATATACCACTTCATAGTGCTTTATAGCCCTCTCTAAGTGGTTTACAGAGTCAGGATATTCCCCTCAACAAACTGGGTCTTTGTTTTACCAACCTCAGTGAGAGCTAGTGAGAATCAAACTGCTAGAAGTTGGCAGAATTAGCCTGCAATACCAACCACTGTGCCACCATGGCTCTTAATAAGCTCCCCATTAATTTAGCATCTTCCATCAAAAATTCTACTTTATACTACATAGAAAGGGTAGACTAGTGTATAATAGTTTTCAGAGTATGCATACATATGTACATTCAATTTTGAGGCTACTTCTGAATCTATAGCAACACTGGGTGGCTTAAAATTTATGGAAATTTAAAAGAAATTTAACATAAAACAGCATATATTAAAGAAAAAGAATATGGCTGATTGAAAGATAGAACTCCAAAACCAAGGTGTTAAACACTATCCTAGCCAATGCCTGGGAGACCAGATCATTAACACATTACTACCATGACTTTGCAATAAAACATCTGGGTTCAAACTTGAACATTTTTCTTTTTAATATATTGTTCCATTCTTTCTGTTCCTTCTTATATTTAATTTTTCACTAACCATTATCAAAAAGCACTGAGAACAGATGAACATATACAGTGGTGGGATTCAATTATTTTTTACCACTGGTTATGTGGGCATGGCTTGGTGGGCATGATGTGGCTTGGTGGGCATGGCAAGGGAAGTAAAATCCCATTCCCTCCCCATTCCTGGGGGAAGGTTACTGCAAAATCCCATTCCCTCCCCATCCCACTAACCTAGTTTCCAGCTCCATTCACCTGTGCAGGGCAACCAAAGAAGACCCAGCTGATCAACCGGGACTCGGGAGGCAGAGAATAGATGGGGGCGGGGCCAGTCAGAGGTGGGATTTGCCGGTTCTCCAAACTACTCAAAATTTCTGCTACTGGTTCTCCAGAACTGGTCAAAACCTGGTGAATACCATCTCTGGACATATAGTATACAAGATCTCGCAAGGGAACTAAGCTATCAAAGGAAAGAGAGACAGGGGTGGGATTCAATTTTTTTAACAACTGGTTCTGTGGGCGTGGCTTAGTTGGTGGGTGTGGCTTGGTGGCCATGTGACTGGGTGGTCATGGCCAACTTGACATCACTTATGTCAAGGGGCGCTTCTCCTCACCTGGCCTCTCATGACAGTGGGGATGCTGCAATGGTCATAAGTATGAAAATGGTCATAAGTCACATTTTTCAGTGCCATTGTAACTTTGAATGGTCACTAAATGAACTGTTGTAAGTCAAGGATTACCTGTAAAAAAATACAAAAAGCTTCTTTGCTTGCAAAAAGTTGCCCTAAATACCAATCATTAGATTAAAAATACCTGCAAGACAGAGTTACAAATCAGACAGGGGTGCCAGAGCACCTTGAGGAATGAAAATAGTTAAAATGCAGTGATAACTATCAAGCAGCCACCTCTTTCTCATAAAGTGAAACTCTTTAGCAGAAAGGTCATTTAAGCTCTCCAGAAAAAGCACACCCAGGAAAAGCAATCCTTAGATCCATTTGCACCAGTTAAAGATACCAGCTGGTCTCACTCACCTCACAAGATATCCTAAAGAAATCATCCAGATTTAAGGAAAGATCACATGTCCCCCAGAAAGGCAGGAAAAAAAATCATGTGAACCTTGCATCCGGCCTCTTGGAAGTATGCCCCAAAAAGAGTACTTGGAGTATATATACCCTAAAAGGATAGTACTGAAGCAGTGAAGGAAGTCCCCATCCCCAGATAGAAAAAGAAACCATGAGGCAGCGAAAAATTCAAACACAATACAAATAATTAAATCACAACAGTAGCTGTTGCTTGTTGAAGCTGAATAGGGAAAATTATCCCATCAATAAACACTGGATTAAACATCACCAAGCATAGAATTAACATTCACCAAAAGCCAGTTTTAGATCAAAACTCAGAAAGGGTATGTAAACTCACGTTTAAATGTCAATCTTTCTAGCTAGCCAAGAAGCCTTGCTGAATGTCACTCATCTTGGTTCCTTGTCACTAAAACTTTGCTTCATTATTTAATTGTATCTTCAAAGTGCTGATTGTCCAGAGAGGTATTTCCCCCCAACAGCAGTGTAAAAATCTTAAAACAACCCTTCCCCTTTAAGAAAGCTAAGACTCAGAAGCTTTGGAGACAGGAAGTCTAGGCATACCAGCAAGAATGTAATAAGGATGGAAAAAAAACAAAAGGAGATTGCTTCTCCAAACTTTTTAGAAAATTAACAAGGAGTTCTACAGAACTGGACAGAACCGGTAAAATCCCACCCCTGAAGAGGGAACCTAAAGGACTTCAGATTAACTTTGGAACAGAAATTTCCAGGCATCAAAATCCTCCATCTTCTTTCTCTCCTCCACAAACAATTTAAGCAAGTTGGTTAGTTACCTGACATATCTGTTCTAAGGATCTATTATATGCAAGTCTTTCTCCACTGTTTCCCTCCATCAAGACAGAGATATATAAATCTTGGCAACAAATGCAGAAATAGGAGATATACTAGGAGAAACATGCAGTACATTTTTAGAAGTGTGTGCCTTTTCCATACTCTCTGTAAGCACTTCTGATCCCTTGAATTCGACCTACATTATGAAGCTCTGCTGGAAACCAGCAGGACAGCACAATATTTCATTGTCCAGAAGATGAGTTTCATATGATGCTTTTGAGATCTCAGATTGGTTTCTCCCACTGACCACCACTTCTTCCAATCAAAGAAGAGATGGAACAAAAAACCCTGAGTCAATTAATCCTGGTGCATTATGCTCTGTACAACCAGAGTACAGAGCTGATGGAAGATCACTTTGATGGTGCTTATTTAATTACAGCATAGAAATGTTTCTTGGGGATCTTCCACCGAATCAAGTCAACAAGGGTGGTGAAGGGAATGGGCATAATAAATCTAATTCTGACAATAAACAAGAGCATTTGCAACAATAGCCAGGCAGCAGTGGTGAAAAACAATCAACACTTTTTGACAGTACTAACAAGTGGTGAATCTGCAGGGTTTAAAACATAAGAGGAACTCAAGAATAAACACACAGACACAAACTCCAGAAGGCACCTAATAGGGAGGGGAAACCATACAGAGCTAAACAGGGTCAAGGAAAGATGGACCAATGCTTGAAACAATTGCTAATTAGGGTTTTGTAATAATATTACACTTTAAACTGGTGTCTCTTATTTTAACAAACAAAACAAAATAAAATAAAAAAGTTGAAACAACGAAAACAGATTCTGTTTTGGCACTAACAGGCCTATCCATCTCAAATTTAACAAATAATAATAAAATAAATCTCAAACTTAGGACAATACATTTAATCAAGGGTGGGATTCTACAGGTTCGCACCTATTCACTAGAACCAGTTGTTAACATTCTAAGCAGTTCAGAGAACCAGTTGTTAGAAGAAATTACTGGCCTAATCCTGTAAGGAAGGCAGGAAGGAAACATTCTGGTGTTGCTTACAGAAACTGCCTCTCCGTTAACCCTTATTACATTCTTGGTAGGACTAGACTTCCTGTCTCAGGAACTTCTCTGGAGTTATTTTTCCCTCCTTTGCTGGTACTTTGCTTGTGTGGAGTGACCATTCAGAGTTACAATGGCACTGAAAAAAGTGTCTTATGACCATTTTTCACACTTACGACTGTTGCAGCTTCCCCACAGTCATGAGAGACCAGGCGAGAAGATGTGTGCCTTGATGTGAGTGATATTGAGTTGGCCACACCCAGCCAATAACATGACCACCAAGCCATGTCCACCTAGTCACATGACCACCAAGCCACTCCCACCACCTAAGCCATGCCAACAGAATCGGTTGTTAAAAGTTTTGAATCCCACCCCTGCATTTAATGGATTAATGCTTTACAAAACAAAAGATCTGGGGAGAAAATTGTTAATTCAGATTTCCCCAAAGACTCAATGATAATATGAAGTAGGTAAATTGATGCATTAATACCATCCCAAACTACTGTACTGAGCCATATAACACCATCGGATTCACGAAGATAAGATGCACTAGTGAGAGAATACCAAAATATTATGGACTACTCACTCCTACCAGTAAACACCAACCTTGCAAATGTATCAGTTGGAAGGCTCAAATCTAGGAAGATCTCACTGAGACTTGCACAACATCTACTTAACAACTAACATACATTCCCAATGGAAAACCAAATGGGGTGGTTGAACTTCCAGACACAGGTAGATATATAAATGACACTACACAAAAAATGCTAGGTTTTGAGCTATCAGTAATGAAAAACCTTGAATAGGATTTGCACCTCATGTGGCATCTGCCAGGATTCGTTGTATAAATGGGATATAGCATCCTCCCCTCAGTGTGACTGTGGGGTCCCATGTTAAACTGTAGATAACATCTTGACTGCCTATAAGCTAAAAACATATACTGGTCCACTGTTGGATTTTTTTCATGTAAACAATGCTGTGCTTCAATGGTTAGCTAACCTACATGATGATATCTGAATTTAGATCTTTTTAAAATTCATTTCTTACTGTGTTTTTAACCTAGGTGAAATGTATGTATATGTATATTGTATGTGTATGTATACACACACATTCACACACAATACAAAAGCTAAGAGTGGTGCAAAGAGCCATGGAAAGATACATGCTTGGCATCACAAGAAAGATAGAAAGATCTGCACAGGAATTAGAGAATGAACAAAAATATATGATGCAATCTAAACAGGAAATGGGCTGGTCACATATCAAGAACTGATGGCAGGTGGACTAAGACAGTCATAGAATGAATTCCACTTGATAAAAAGTATACACAAAAGAGACCAAGAGAAAACAAGATGGAATGATGATATCAGCAAGTATTACGGGTCCAACTTGCAAAGGAAAGTATCAAGTCCATATATGATATTCCATCTACTAAATAAATAAATGTGAGATTGAATTTGGGTTGGTCATGGTGACCGACCCAAATTTTATCTCAAATTATTACCTGGGACAAATATATTTGCCTTCATTTGCGAAATAAATAAATCCTCAAAGTATCTCAGATTTCCCCAAAATATGTCATTCTCCAATTCTAGAAATAGAATTCTTCAATTCTATTTCACTTTTCAGACCATCAGGAGAAAACTGAATTTCAGCTAGATTTAAAACAATATCTGTCCTTAAATGCACACACAGTTAGAAATGAGAAAAACATTTTTAGCTTAAAAAGGAAAGGAATACTTTAATGTCTTGCATTTGCTGTTTATCTTCCCATTCTTAATTCCAGCAGGACTCATTTTCTGTAATGACATGGAATTAGCCAAGATATTATCTAAAAGACCTACATTTTGCCTGTCAAATTTTACCTAGTTGGAATGTGAACTTTGTCTTGCTTAACTATGTCTTCCACAATTGGTTTACAATACCATTTAGCTGTTACTAACACCTGTAAAATTATCTAGGAAAAGAAATAAGAATAATCATCTTTATACACCAATTTTCTATTATGTAAAAATTGACATAAAGCAATGGAAATCACCATCCATCCCCCTAAAAGAACAATAGTAGAACATTAGAACTTGCAGAACAGTGATGTAATACAGAGTAATGAGAAAATCAATAACTATAAAAATCAATAAATAGCCATGGTGGCACTGTGGTTAGAATGCAGCACTGCAGGCTACTTCTGCTAACTGCCGACTGCCAGCAGTTTGGCAGTTCAAGTTTCACCAGTTCAGGGTTGACTCAGCCTTCCATCCTTCCAAGGTCAGTAAAATGAGGACCCAGATTGTTCGGGGCAATAAACCACTTAGAGAGGTCTGTAAAGCACTGTGAAGCAGTATATAAATAAGTCTAAGTACTATTGCTTTGCTTTGCTTTGCTTTGCTTTGCTTTGCTTTGCTTTGCTTTGCTTTGCTTTGCTTTGCTTTGCTTTGCTTTGCTTTGCTTTGCTTTGCTTTGCTATTAAATAGATTATATATGCATCAGAATTTATTTCTGCCTTACCTGGAGTCATTATGGTTGATTGCAAGGTAGATTTCCCAAGATGCTTCTTCAGGGATAGCCCCATGGGGAATTAGTAGGCTAACTCCTGGAATAGCAAGGACAAAAATTATTTGGAAACACTCCAAGTGCTTTTTAGAATTACAGTGAACTGAAATTGCAACAAAGAAAAAGAGCACATTACTTTTATTGCAGCTTTGTAGTAAATAAATCATTGTTATCATCATCTCAGTAGTACAACAAACATCATATTTCAATTGATAAGCATTTATTATACCGAAATATTCACAGAACAATCTTTTTTCCTTTCCTTTTCTTTTTCTCAGAGCAATCTTTTTTCATAGTTTCAGGTAAAAGTATATTTTGTTTGCATGAAGCACTTGAAAACAGTATAGATTGCTTTTTAATATCCTACCACAGTAATACTTATATTAATATGGCAAACAGAAAAAATGTTTTCAGTGTTAAATTGTGCAAGTATGCGATAAAAATAATTGTTCAAAGTATCTGGGAAGCTCACATTTATCATGGGTTTTGATGCAAAATCCTCATCCTGCTGATTTTGGATGAATTTCTCCTCTGAAAATATATCTAAAATTAGATATTAAATAATATGGAATGATGAAGTTAGATTCTAACCAGAGGTTGTTCAGGTGGACCTGCTGTGGCCTTCTGTTCATGCACTGTTTTACCTTAAGCATTCTTTCCTTAAAACAGTAATATTACCACAGAGAGTGGGGCATAAACAGCCTTTCAAAATTCTCTGCCCAGTTCTAAAATTGGGTGAATGATTTATTTGAAATTTTAACCATTTGTTGTCTGTTTGACAGGAATGCTTCTATCCAGTTATGCAGGTGTCCAGAGATACTGTAAGATTTTAGTTTTAGTAGTAGTTTTTCGTGTACCACTGAATCAAAGCTTTATAGAAGTCTATGTAAATTACGTCTATTGCTTTGCCCTAATGGAGTTGTGTGGTCTTACATTTTGCAATGTAAGAGTTGCAGATTACAGGATAGTTTTTTTTTTTTTCTGAAACCAAATTGTTTGTTAGAGAGTAGGTAGTTTATTGCTAAGTGGAGGATAATGGATTGGTTAATAATTGATTCCATGACTTTACAGGTGACGTAGCATAAAGAGATTGGTCTATAATTTTCAACTAGGCTGGAGTCGCCTTTCTTGAAGATGGGGATGACCATGGCGTGTGACCATAGTTTTGGCAAGGAGTTGGTCCTGAAAGATTTTTCAAAGATTATGCTTAGAGGTTCGGCTATAGGAGTGGATAGCTTTTTAAAGAAGTAGGCACATATTCCATCCAGTCCAATTGATAGAGATTGTTTTAGATTGTGTAGTGCTTTTTCAACATTGTTTTCGGTAAAATCAATATGTATTACATCATTGTAGGTGTCTGTGGTTCAACTAGAAAATACTGGGCATGATCCATTGCTGTTTACAAATACTGAGCCAAAGAATGTGTTGGCTTTAATGGTGTCATTATTACAGTTTTTACCATTAGGTCCTTTCAGGGGTGGGGTAGACCTTGAGTCTTTTAATTTGTTGTTCACACAATTGTAGAAACTGTAGCTGAAATTGGTACATAGAAGGTTTTCCTCTTGTTTAATGTGATAATTGGAGCATTCAGTCATTATCTGGTGGCATAAATTTTTGTATCAGCTTTGAAGTTGGCAACATGACCAGATTTGTTTTTCTGCCAAAGTGATTTCTTTTTGGATTGAAGCTTCCTTATTGTTATGGTTAGTTTGTTTTTTCTGGTTTTGAGAGTTGTTATGGGTACATATAGTTTGGAGATTCTTTTGAGTTCAAGTAAAAATATGTTGTCATGGTCTTCAACAGTATTGCATCTAGTGAATAGAAGTTGCCAATCAGGAGATGAGAGATCGTTGTTATGATGATTTTTGTGTGGTATGTTGAGACAAAAGTCAATCACGTTGTGGTCACTGTTGGAAAAGGGTTCTTTAATTTGTATTCCATAAATTGAATTCAAACTATTGCAGAAGATGAGATCGAGGCAGTTGTTAAGTCTAGTATTGTTGGTTACTAGTTGTTCCAGTCCCAGATTTGTTTCAGCATTGTAGAAGGTTGTGTATATGAGTTCAGTTTTACATTCATTTAGGGTCCAGTTAATAATGTAGATTGAGGTCACCAAGAAAGATGAAAGCACGTGGGCAGGATGTTGCCCAAGTTAGTAGTGAATTTAACTTGTTTATATGTTTGATGTCATAATCAGGGGCTCTGTAACATAGTAAGAATCGAAATGTGATATTTAAGGACAGTTCACAGATGATGGTCTCAGGAAGAGCAAGCTCCTGGGTAACTTGGATGTTTTTCAGATGTAGGGACTTTTTATAGAAGATAGCAACACCACCTCCTCTACAGATTTCACGATTAGATCGGTAAACATGATAGTCTCTTACTGTGGTAATGGCGTGAGGGAGAGATGTGTTGAGCCATGTTTCACAGACAAATATGATGTCGAATTTAGCCATATTTAGTAAGAGGAGAAACCAGGTATTTACTTACAAGGCTTCTTGCATTGAGTAGCTTGCATTTAAGGCCAGTTGTAGTTGGAATAGAGGTAGTTAGGGGCATGTATGCCTAGTTTTGAGTGATGGTAGATTGAATGAGGTAGGGTTGGATGCAGAGATGTGGGTTGTGTGACTTTCTTTTGATGCAATTGTTTATATGTTTGACAGTCGATGTATATATGTTCAGTAGTCAATGTACAGGTCCTTTTCTCCATTGTCTAGATGTTCTTTAGTTTTATGTGGAGTTTGCGGAAGTGGATTATTTGCAGTATGGATAAGTCTGGTCTTGAATGAAGTTTTTCATGGGTGGGATTGGTTTTTGCAATGATGTTTATTGTATGAATGAATATATGTTTGCTGGACTTGCAAACAATAATAAATAATTATCGGCCATTCACAAGAAACCAAGCTGCACTAAGAAACCTCAATGCACAAAACACAATGTTGCCAACCAATCAAGAACACAGCACATACACACACACACGCGCACACACACACACACACATATATGTAGGTCTGGGTGTGTTCAGGTCTTTTCCTGTGTAAGATTAAGAGTATCTTGGCAACGTTTCAGTGAGGTCCCATTCGCCATCCTCAGGCTGGTGCTTTCGGCTTTGTGCCAGTGCAAGCAGTGTGTGATCGGAGCTGCCGTGTCTATAAATACCGGTGGTGGGGGCTGGTGTGCTGGGCTGGTTGGCTGCTCTGCTGCCTCTTGATTGGTTGATGGAGTTGATGTTGGTATAATGGGCTGTATGATGGCCTTGTGAGTTTTGTTGTGGAGATATCCTGGATCTTGTGCTGTAATCTCCTGGTCATTTGTTTTGTAGTGATCTTTTTTCCATTAGCCTCTCTTGTTTTAACGGCTTGGGTAATGGATTGTGTGATGGGCTTGCGAGTTCTTTTGTTGTGGTATTTCCATTAGACTCCTACACAGGAGGCTAATGGAAAAGAGATCAAAAACAATAACCCAGGAGATTACAATGCAGGACCCAGGATACCACAACAAAATAACTTGCAAGCCCCTCACACAATATATAGCCTTCCAGATGCCCCAAACTATACGGCCTCCCAAAAATACACAAAGAAGGCATACCTCTCAGACCCATAGTCAGCACCAGAGGAGCACCACTACAAAATCTAACTGAACACTTAGCAAAGAAGCTACAGCCCCATGCTGAAGCAGCAGCTTCACATGTACAAAACTCATACCACTTCTTGGAAATGATCAAAGATCTACACATGGAACAAGAAGATCTGCTTGTAAGTTTCAACATGATTTCACTATTCACTCAAGTCCCGAAAGAAGAAACTCTTGAAATCATCAAAAATAAATACCAACCAGCTAAACACCTCATGGAACTAACAGAACACTGCTTAACCAACACATATTTCATATACAAAGGACAAAGATACAAGCAAATTGAAGGAACCCCTATGGGATCACCACTGTCACCTGTCATGACAAACGTGTTCATGGAAGAATTTGAATCCAGAGCCCTAGCTAATGCCACCCACAAACCCAAACTATGGTTAAGATAAATTGATGACACATTTGTGATTTGGCCCCATGGCCTAAACAATTTCCTAACACATCTAAAGAGCACACACCCTGTTATGTCTGGAGCATGGGTGCGAATAATGGAGATGAGCTGGTAGAAACAGTGAACTTCAAACTCTTTATTTACATGATGTGACAGCTCAAACTGGATGGCTGCTGCAGCCTTCCTTATATAGGCAACTTATTAACTATTCAACCAATAGCAATCCGGGAGCGCTAGCTCCGTTAACCAATGAGAATGCCCTGTTAATGGCCAATCAGATTCTCCTGAACGGACCAATCCGATCTTGCCATTAACAGTCAATCAGAAGTGCAGGGCCAGAACCCTGCACTTAACTTCAAGCTCAAGATAACTTTATTCAACATTTATTCATTCACAACACCCCTTCCCCCCGGCTTCTGCTTGCAGGGCACGGTCACGTAGTCCTTGAGGTAGGACGGTTGTTTTATTAGTCTTTTTGATTTTCGCTGTGCGCCTGGCATTTGGCTGCACTCTTGTTGAGGTAGAGCGTTGTTTGGCGAAAGGGGTGCCTCTGGTTCAGAGTTTGCGTTTCCGTTGTCACCAATATCTTCGGCAACTCCCTGAGGTGAACTTACTCCTATCCCTGGTTCCTCTTCCCGCGTTTCTGTTCCGCTATCGTTCCCTTCAAAAAGATTTTCCTCAAGTTGAAATTCGTCTTCCTCTGTATCTCCCCCCCACCTCAATTTGGTTATAAGGAAGTTCAGAATTGCCTGACTGCAGCCTTGGTCGTAGTTGATCGATAGGGTGCTTCCAAAGTCTATCGTCAGGGCACTGTACAAGGTATGATCTTGGGCCGGTTACACGGATTACAGTCGTTTCTACCCACAGCGGATCGCCCGATAAGTTTTTAGCGAATACTAAATCGCCTACCTGGAAGGTACAGCATTGGCCACTGGATCCAAGTGGTTTTTCCGGTTCGTAGGCTGGGTGTAACCGGTCGAGGTGGGAGCGAAGCTTCCGTACCATTAGCAGCTCAGTGGGAGTTTTGTTGGTGACGCTGTGAGGTATGATGTGCTGTAGAAAAAGGATTCGGTTGATTTTCTTGTCGATGTTGTCGTAGTCTATTTTTTGTAGCGTTTTCTTGACGAATTGTACCATGCGCTCAGCCCTACCGTTGGCCGCAGGGTGCACAGGCAAAGTAAGTGCATGTCGGATACCGCGGTCAGCCAGGTACTGCTCAAAGGACAGCACAGTAAATTGGGGCCCGTTGTCGGATACCAGAACGTCTGGTAATCCGTGGTTTGCAAACAGTCTTTCCAGTCTTTTGATGACCGCTTCAGTGGTCGTGTTCCTCATTCGGTAGATTTTGAGCCAATTCGAGTAGGCATCTACAATTAACAAGAAGGTGTGGCCTTTGGTCAGCCCAGCAAAATCTAGATGGATACGGGACCAGGGTCCCCGCAGTGTCTCCCATTCGGTTGGGATTGCCTTTGGTGGAGCGTTGCTTACTTCTTGGCATCTCTGGCAAGTTTTGACCCATGATTCGATTAGTCTGTCAATGCCTGGCCACCACGCGTAGCTTCATGCGAGGGCCTTCATGCGCACGATGCCAGGGTGGCCATCGTGCAAGGTTCTTAGCAGTGCCTGTTGAAGTCGTTCTGGGATAACGACTCTATTGCCCCAGATGATGCAGCCCTTTTGAGAAAACAACTCTGTTTGATGACTTTTGAATGGTGCAAGGTTGTCTGGTACTTGGTCCAATGGCCATCCGCGTTCTACCCACGTGAGGACTCGTGCTAAGATGGGGTCGCATTTTGTTTCTCTCACGATATCACGGGCAGTTAATGGCGGCGTACGAAGTGTCTCGATCTGCAACGTTGTCATAGTTGGCGCGGGATCGTTGATGGTCTCTGGAAGCGGTCCACAGCTCAATGCGTCGGCGTGGGGAATAGCTTTACAGGGGCGGTATTGTAGCTGATAATTATAGGCAGCCAAGAATTCTGACCAGCGGGTCATCCTGGGAGATAGTATATAGGGGGCTGGCTTATCCTCCGCTATTATTCCCAGCAAAGGTTTGTGGTCAGTCATTATGGTAAAAGCCCGGCCGTACACGTACTCATGGAATCTTTTAACAGCCGATGCAATTGCCAGGGCTTCTTTATCAATCTGGCTATAATTTCGCTCGGTTTTCAAGAGTGTTTTTGAAAAATAAGCAACAGGGGCTTCACTACCATTAGGCAATACATGGCTCAAAATGGCGCCCACTCCAAAAGGCGATGCGTCACATGTGATATTTAATGGTAAAGTTTCATTGTACTGCATTAGTACAGTGTCAGAAGTCAGTAGCTTTTTTACATTATGGAACACCTGCTCTTCTCTATGACCCCATACCCAATTTGCTTTTTTGTCCAGTAGGCGATGTAAAGGTTCAGCAACAGTCGCCTTGTGCGGCAAGAATACGTTATAGAAATTGATGAGGCCTAGAAACGCCTGGAGGTCGGCCTTATTCCGGGGTCTGGGAGCATTTTTTATTGCTCTCAATTTGCTATCGGTAGGGTGAATACCCTGACTGTCAATTAAGTACCCTAAGAATTCAACACGATCTGTACACAGCTTGCACTTATTTTTCTTCACCTTAAGGCCTGCTTCTTGGAATTTTTGGAGAACCAGTCTTAAACAATCCCGTAAAACTTTTGGAGTGGGGGCAGCAATTAGCACATCATCAAAGTAGGGGACAATGTCTTTGATCCCCTGCAAAAGTCTCTCCATTAGGCTCTGAAAGATCCCCGGGGCTACACTGACTCTGAATTGGAGCCGCGTACACTTAAAGGCACCTTGGTGCATTACAATTGTCTGTGCCTGTGCCGTTTTTTCATCAACCGGCAGTTGCTGATAAGTCTGAGCTAAGTCTAGTTTAGCGAATACTTTTCCGCCCCCCAGGGAATGGAGGAGGTGTTGCACCACCGGCACCGGATATGGATTTTGTTGCAGGGCGTGGTTTAGGGTGGCTCGGTAGTCCCCACAAATTCTAATTGAGCTGTCCGGCTTAATTGGTGTCACGATTGGGGTTTCCCAGGGAGAGTGATCGGTTGGCTTTAACATTCCCTGGGCTATCAACTTATCAAGCTGTTCGTCGATTTTCGGCTTTAGTGCAAACGGAACTCGATGAGGCTTAAGGTGGATGGGAGCTGTTTTTGGATTAAGGCTAAAGGATATTGGGGTTCCCTTGTACTCGCCTAGCTTTTCCGCGAAGACATCCTTGAATTTGTGGGTGAGGTCCTCCTCCCAGTCACTGCCGCCAATTCAGTTAATGTCTGCCACTTCAATGCCGAGTAGTGAGAACCATTGCAGGCCTAACAGGCTAGGCGGGTCCTTGTCAATCACGGTCAGGGGTAAGTACGCTGTGTGGTTCTTGAACGAAACCCGGACTCAACTGGATCCTACAACTGGAATCCGGTTCCCCTGGTAATCTTTTAGCACGAGCCTTTGGAATTGAAGGTCTTGGCGCCAGATAGTAGGGATGAGTTGCTTGAGGGTCTTCCAGGAGACCATTGAAAGAGACGATCCCAAGTCGACTTCCATTTGGCAAGGCTGATTTTTGATATCCACTTTAACTCAAATTTTCTTGGCATCCAATGAAGAGGCGTGGCCAATAGTGATTGTTTGGTGAGCCTCTTCTCGCCTTATTAGGTGATTCATGGGTCGGTTTCTGTAGGAGTGGTTTGCTGGTTCTCGCCTTACAGGACGGTTTCCTGTCGATTGGCGAAAATTGGCCCCCTTCGAGGTCTGGCTGGGTCCTAGCAGACTTCTGAAGACCCGTCCGATATGGCCTCATTTCCCGCACTCATGGCAGAGCGCCTTGCGGAATTTGCAATCGGAGTGGTAATGGTTGGCCCCGCAGCCAGTGCATGGTTGCTGGGACTTCGGGTAACGGTCCCGATCGGACCGCAGTCGATGGGCCTCTTCTTCGTCGCTGTCTGACGACGAAGAGAGGTCCTCATGGTGGGCTGTCGAAAGCTGTCCTTCAGACTTAGGTGAATGTTCGCCGGCTGATTGGTGTGTTGGAGCGTGATTTCAGCATAGTTGGGCAGCCGACTTCTTGGTCATTTCCGCTGCCGTAGCCTCAGCGATGGCATCGGCAAGGCTAATGTCGCCCTTAGCCATTATTTTGCTCTGCACGTTTAGAGCATCTAATCCTAGAACTACTCAGTCTCTCAAAGCCTCTCCTAGGTCGGTGAAATCGCAGAGGCCTCCCAAGTTTCGGAGGTCCGTAACAAAATCGGCAATGCTTTCTCCTTTCCGCTAGTTTCTTTGGTAGAACTCATGCCGTCTTACGAGCATTGGAACGGTCGGTGCATAGTGGGTGCATAGTAGCGGTTCGAGGATGTCCCAGTCCATGGCCTTCACTTCAGCCAGTTTTGCTAGCGCCTTGGCCATCTTGAATACGGTCGGCTCACAATGCGTCAGGAATACCGCCCGTTTCTTCCCAGTTGTGGCATCCTTCAGATTATTCATTTCCAAGAACATTTGGAAATGGTCCATGTAGGACTCCCAGTCCTCTTGCGCTGGGTCGAACGGAGCGGGTGGTACTACGCCGCAGGACATGGTTCTGCCATTGTGCGTTTCAGCCACGTGCTCGGTTGTCTTCTTCATTGTTTAATCAGTTCTGACGTCTTCACATCCCTTCCTCGTCATTTGTGATTTGGCCCCATGGCCTAAACAATTTCCTAACACATCTAAAGAACACACACCCTGTTATGTCTGGAGCATGGGTGCGAATAATGGAGACGAGCCGGTAGAAACAGTGAACTTCAAACTCTTTATTTACATGATGTGACAGCTCAAACTGGATGGCTGCTACAGCCTTCCTTATATAGGCAACTTATTAACTATTCAACCAATAGCAATCCGGGAGCGCTAGCTCCGTTAACCAATGAGAATGCCCTGTTAATGGCCAATCAGATTCTCCTGAACGGACCAATCCGATCTTGCCATTAACAGCCAATCAGAAGTGCAGGGCCAGAACCCTGCACTTAACCTCAAGCTCAAGATAACTTTATTTAATATTTATTCATTCACAACACACCCCAAAATCAAGTTCACCATGGAAACTTAAGAATATATGTGTGTGTGTGTGCGTGTGCGTGTGTGCGTGTGTGTGTGTATGATTTCATGGGTGCATATAAAAAGAATCCTCATTGTCTCTAAGAAAAATGTTTTCTCTATTCCTTTTGCATTTTAAGCTGCACTGAGCCTTTTCCATAATGGGCACAAGAGTTTTCACATATTTCTTACCTCAGAATTGACAAGAAACTATCTCAACAGTATTCTGCAACAATAGCAAATGAAATTAAGCAGTAGGTTCAGAGGGGGCACAAAAGTTTCTAAAAAGGGTTCAGTGTCATAGGACAGAGATAAAAGATATAAAAAGATGTAAAAGTTATAAAAGAAGGCAAGTGACTTGGAGTTACATTCCACCTGTTTGGGAAGGTTGTAGTTCCCAAACAACCCTATATAATACAAGAGAGAAGGAGGGGGAAAAGAATGGAATTCTCTCTTACCCATATCGGGCTTCAACAACACTGCCAATATCACCCAACTCATTACCCTGGCTGGGGGCAAGGTTCCAGTCCTGATAATCCCAGGTCAACGATCCAACTGCAACATCTCGCCTCATGTTGGTGTGACTAGCTGGCAAGCTTTGAAGAGACTTGTCAGCTGTGTGGCGGTGTGCATTCCGCCCTATTTCCGAACAGACTTGTCAGCTGTTTGGTGGTGGACGTTCCTCCCCCTTTTTGGTGTGACCAGACAGGAGGCATTTTGGATTGGCATAGCAGCATACACATAGGGGGTTTTGGTTTTGCCAAACTGGGACTGGTGGCATGAACAGCAGGGTGTGATGACAGCAAGGGAGGTGTTGTTTGGGGATCTGCACAGTTTTTTGGCTTGGAGATGGTTGATAATGTTGCGGGGGCATGCAGAGTTGCTAGGTGATTATTGGGGCAGATGTTAGGTAATGAAGGGAAAAGGACTATAAAAAGTGCTGAGAGGCAGACACTCTCAGCACTGGCTTTGCTCAGAATTGCCATTTGTTGCTGTTGTTGGAGGAAACAGATCATAATAAACACATCTTGTCACAGCAGAGCTGTGAGTAAAGTGGTTTATTGTTAAAGTTTCATCATAATTCAACGGAAGCTGACAGAAAGCCAGCGCTCACCAGCATCTTATACCTTTGTAAGGCTGTTATTGGAGGCATTATGGCAGAAAGCAAAGACCCAGAATGGTTGGAGACAGAAGGGTCTGAGAAGGCTGAAGAGAGTGGTGAGAAAAAACAGGAGCATGAGTATATGGGGGAGAAGAGAGAGTCTATACTGGTGGCAGCACAGCAGCAAGCAATGAGACCAAAAACTTCCAGAACAGTGTGAGTGAGTGATCGAAGTTACTTTCAAAAAGGGGATAAGCCTCAACATATGGAACGAATATGAAACTGGAAAGTCAAATGATGGCCTGGAACAGAAGATAGCCAATGGGTGGTGCCACGAAGTGATACAATGGAACTGTTACATGATCAGTTTGGAGAGATGACGTTGAGAGGGGCAAGGGATAGCGACTTTTTGAGTTGTAAACAGGCATTGGCTTCTGACAATAGTTCTCCAGTTCACATCTAGTCCACTGGGGTTTCGAGACTTTGACAGGAGAGGGTTGGAATGGTCAGATTTGCATTCTCGAGGTTTGGAAGATAAAAGTGTAGGGCTTGAAAGTTATTCCATGAGATCCAGTACAATGAAAAGATGAGACAGGCTTCCGGTTTCGCGTGGCTTCGGGGCAGCAGGAATTCGCGACAGCTCGCGATTCCTGCTGTGCTAGCCGTCGAGGTACCCCCGATCCAGATGGGTCAGGGGGATATGGCTGCCCTGTAGGGACAGCTGAAGAGAGAGGGGAGTCGGATAGGGGGGTGGGGGTGTCGCAGACCCCCCCCTTTGCCGGAAAAACCCCTTTTTCCCAAGGCGCTGGAGCGGCGGTTAGCAATGGCTGCCACGAAGAAGCCAGCAACCGGGTAAGATTGCGCTGGAGGAGAAGAGTGAAAGTGATGTCTGAGCCGGGTCAAGTAACATCCTTTAAATTGCCTGGAACTGAGCTGTTTGAATTGCTGGAGGATACATTGTATCCCTAAGAAGAGCGAAAGCGGCGGAGAAGCTGTTAAAGGGAACTTTTTTTTTTTTTTCTTCACTCTCCCACCCCATGGAAACAGCAGAAATGTTTGGATATATTGGACATTGAAAGTGAATTGTTTTGAGAGTTGAAGCTAAGGGACAAAAGGATTTTTGGACATTGAAAAATTTAAGAAATTGGAAAACCCTTGATGGAGGTATGGATTTTTGATTATTTAAAATCGATATCACAAGTGGGAAGGGAGAGGAGAAAAAATTGGAGCAGAAGCTGAAAAAGGAGGAGATTGCCTAGAATCCCAAAGAAAGATATATAGTAATTGGACCTCTTTGATTAAACATTAGCCCCAGAAAGAGAAAGAGAAGAAGGAAGAAAAGTATTAACTTCTGGAACTTTTTTTTGAATTGTTTTTGATTAAAAATACTTGTGGTTGTTTTGGGAAAAGTTTCTCTTTTCATAATGACATTGCTTGTGGATGAACTAAAGGCTGAATATCAAAAATATAAAAAGGAAGATACTTTGGGCGCTTTGTTTCAATTTTTAGAAATGGCGTTATGTACTTATGAAAGGTTGATTACGCAGCAGAAGGACTGGGACAAGGAAGAAGAGGAAGAAGAAGCCATCTTTGATGAACAATGGGTCCTTTCCGGAGAGGAGGAGAAAAAGGATAAGAAAAAGGGGATTTTAAGAATTATAAAAACAACCAAAGAAGAGAAAAATGAGCGAAAAGGTGGAGGCAAGGTTAGAAAGCAAAGGAAAAGGAGTAAGAAAAGGGAGGAGGAAAAACAAAGGGGTAAAAAGGGCAAGGAGAAGAATAAGCAAGAGAGAAAGGGGGGGAGGAGAAGCCTCAATGGGGGGAAGCAAGATCTAAAGAAAAAAAGTTTATTTAGAGACAATGGGTGAATTTAATTTAGGATAAAAGAGGGATTCTGGAGGGTATATAAGATTGTGTTTTTATACGTGTGTTTAGAGTATAAAATTTATTATGTAATTTTAGAATCTTTTAAACAGAATCCCAAGAAAAATTGTTATACGAAGTACTCTTAAGTTAGGGTAATGAGTTATAGACGTTACCCCAATTGGTGTATAGGAGAAGTATAGTAAAAGAAAAAAGATGAATGGATAGTTGGAAATAGAACAGACAAAGAATGTTATTGAAAATGGTAATAAGATATGAAAAGATATATAAAGGTTTTGTTATTTTTTTTTTGGATTTTGTATATTGATAAAAGGCAATAAAATTTTAATTAACAAGAAATAATTTGGATGAAAAGGAGAAGTAGGGATAAGATATGAAGTTAAATAGATAAAGTATTGATACTATAATTTGGAATTGTTATGTTCTATTGGTTTTTTATTATTATTTTTTCCTAGAAAAGAATTTATAAGCTGTTATGCCTTGATTTTTTGTGCATTGTTTTTATAAAATTGATAAAAATGGTTTATATATATATATATATAAAAAAATGAAAATGATAATAAGATATGGAAGGATATACAAAGTGAATATGATGTTTGAATTTGTGTCTGTGAGAAGAGTTTTAACCCGGGATCAGACAAACTTCAGAAAAGATCTTTTAGTTTTGTTTATGTTTTGTGTTTTGTATGTTTGTGTATTGTGTTTTCTGTAAAAAATTAATAAAATTTGTTTAAAAAAAAAGAAAAGATGAGAGATGGAATATGGGCCTTGTTGGGAAGGGCAAATACAAGCAAGGTGGGGACCACCTCCACTGGCAGCTACTTTTGATGGTTTTGCGCATAAAGTGGTTGTGTTTCTGGATCAAATACTGAATCATTTTGAACTATATGGCCAATGTTATCCATCCAATTGGTCTATGATTATTGCTGTGACTGGAGTATTGGTAGGGGAAGACTACGAATGGGCAGCTGATTTATTTCGCACTAGGGCAGAAGAGTTAGGGGATATAGGACAATTTTTAGCTGCCTTAAGAATTCAATTTGAGGATACCACTGCAGAAAAACAAGCAGAAGAGGATTTACTGGCTGTGAAACAAAAAGGAAGAATGGTTAGGGAATATGTAAATGAATTCCGACGGGTGGTCAGTAAACTTCCTTTATTACAGAAAAGTTCGGTGATACATCTATTCAAAGAGGGTCTGGACCTTAAATTATATCAAGCTTGCCTTTATAGGGGTTCACATGTTCATTTAACAGATTGGTATTGAGTATCCATAGAATTAGATGATGGACTTTGGTGTTTCAAACCAAAACTCGAAGGTGCTATCCAAGCACAAAAGACTATGGATCCGGTTATTAAACCCCAGCCCAGAGGGGTTCTAATGCCAAGTGGTAGGGTCATACTGAAATGTTTCCAGTGTGATAAACTGGGACACAGGGCTGTGGCATGTCCTATATCACCTTTGACACTAAAAAGACCACCTCGCATGGGTCCAGAGAGAAGTCGAACCAGATCAGGCAGAAATGAGTGGTGTGGAAAAGAGAAAGTGTGGGATGTGAAAGGCAAATTGCCAGATAACCACATAGAAGAAGAGTTCTAGTGTGCCAGCTATGGTTTTGGTTGACTGTGAATTCGAAGGTGAGATGCCTGATGATCCAATGGTGAGTAAACCCATCCATCCTTTTATTTTTCCCGT
This sequence comes from Hydrophis major, assembly GCA_033807585.1. Lineage (NCBI taxonomy): Eukaryota > Metazoa > Chordata > Lepidosauria > Squamata > Elapidae > Hydrophis > Hydrophis major. The sequence continues at coordinate 12,051,862 of CM066334.1, read as the reverse complement.
TTTGTTATGGAATAAATGGACTGAACAAGGAATCAAGGTGGGGGCACTAATTAGTAATGGGTGCACAAGGTGTTTGATGACTAAAGCGGTGGTAGACAAATTAGATTTGAAAGTCATCAAACTGGGAGTTCCCATTAAATTTGAACAGGTGGATGGGTCAATATTAGGTGGAGTTCCAGCAACTCACAGAACTGAAAATGTTAAAAAGTTGATGGGTGAGCACTAGGAATGTATTTCTTTTGCGGTGGTTTCTCATATGAGAGAAGCAGTAATTCTGGGTCTAGCCTGGCTTGATAAATAGGAACCAATTATAAAATGGGAAGGAGGATATCGTAAGCTAAAACTGGTAGTTGGTCCTTATCCACCAAGTCATAATAAAGTACAGCAAGCATCTCACCATGCATTGAAGGAGGAATCACAACCAGTATGATCTTACCCACTTGAATATGAAGATTTGGCTGATGTATTTAAGGAAGAGGGAACTGATTGTTTACTGCCACATCGCACTACAGATTGTGCCATAGAAGGTCCTTTGCCTAAGCCATGAATGTACTCCAGGAGCTCCTTTGCCTAAGCCTATGACCCAAAAAGAATTAAAAGAAATGAGAAAATATATTGAAAAAAAAAATAGAGAGGGGTTTTATTGCCCCAAATAGGTCCCATATGGCAGCACCTGTGTTATTCCATGAGAAAAAGGATGTGGCTTAAGTCTATGTGTGGACTATTGTGGGTTGAATGCCATTTGCCAGGAACCTTTATATCCATTACCACTAATGAAAGACTTGCTTACTACATTAGCACAAGGCCACATATTTACAAAACTTGATCTACAAGAAGCGTATTATAGAGTACGAATTCGAGAAGGAGACAAATGGAAGATGATATTTAATTGTCCACTTGGTAGTTATCATTATAATGTGATGCCATTCGGGTTGCAAAGAGCTCCAGCTGTATTTATGCAGCTGATAAATGAAGTGTTGTATGAAAATTTGTATAGAGGTGTTTTGGTTTATTTAGATGATATTTTGATTTATTCCAAGTCTGAACAAGAACACATTCACTTAATAAGGCAAGTGCTCAAAAAACTATTAAATGCTCAACTTTATGTGAAACTCTCAAAATGTGAGTTTCATACTCAAGAATTGGATTATCTGGATTACCGTATTTCTGAACGAGGTATTGAGATGTATCCCACAAAAGTAGAAACTGTATTAAAGTGGTAAGCCCTACCACAAGGAAACAGTTTCTTGGGTTTTGCAAATTTTTATTGACAGTTCATTCCCTGTTTTGCCAATATTGCCTTACCTTTAACAGATTTATTAAAGACCAGATCTATCGGAATTAAAAATCCAAAATCGGGTGCTAAGTTACCATGGACAGATATATGTCAACTAGCATTTAATGCTAGTTGACATATATCTAAAGGATTTGGGTGCAAGAGAACATGTATTGAAAATACCTAAAGGATTTGGGTGCGAGAGAACATGTATTGAAACATCCAGACGTAAAGTTATCATTTGTTATCCAAGCAGATGCCAGCGACGTAGCTGTGGGAGCTGTATTACTGCAAAAGAATGAGAAAGGGGTTTTACAACTGTGCACATACACTTCTCGGAAATTCAGTCCAACTGAACGTAATTGGGCAATTTGCAGTTCATTGGTCATTACTGACCTGGAGACATTTATTGGAGGCCAGTCCAGAAGCTTTTGAGGTATGGACTAACCATAAGAATTTGGAGGCCCTCCAGAATCCACGGCGCTTATCACCGAAGCAAGTTTGCTGGGCGTTGTTTTTTAGAAGATTTAAGTTAACATTGAAATATGTGCCATCAGGAAGAAATTTTATGGTAGACGCTTTATCCCGACTTCCTCAATATCATAGTCAATGTATCCCTTGAGATTTCCAAGCATCATAGATAATTCAGTGAACTTGACAGCTTTTTACCATGCAGCAGTTCCTAGGTAAAGGTTCCCCTTGCACATATGTGCTAGTCGTTTCCGGCTCTAGGGGGCAGTGTTCATCTCCGTTACAAAGCTGAAAAGCCAGCACTGTCTGAAGATGTCTCCATGGTCATGTGGCCAGTATAACTAAATGCTGAAGGTGCACAGAATGCTGTTACCTTCCCACCAAAGTGGTTCCTATTTTTTTACTTGCATTTTTATATGCTTTCAAATTGCTAGGTTGGCACAAGCTGGGACTCACTTGTTACGTGGTGCTAGGGATTCAAACTGCCGACTTGCTGACCTTTCTGATCAACAAGCTTAGCATCTTAGCCACTGAGCCACCGCATCCTATGCAGCAGTTCTTAACCAGCAATTAAATGAATTTTGGTACCAAGCCAACTAATTTATTCACTTAAACAAGAATGACAGCTTGATCTGTACTGATAATGCAGCTATGCTTATTATGATGTACAAAGTGACAAATGTGCATCGGCAATTAAACCCAACTTGGTGTGTTGCCTTCTCTTCACCTCTTTTACCCTCCTCTTCTGGAGCGATTCTCCTGGGGAATAAACAATTTTGTCCTGAAGGATGCGTTGAATAGCATGGCTCACAAAAGAAGAGATCCTTTCACAAGATGCTCTGTCCAGCAGCAAAACATTACAGCACAGTACAAAATCCACAATAAAGTGCTTCAGAGAATTTTTACCTATTAGAGCTCCTCATATCTTTACAGTTCTGTTCAGAGGGCTTATTGAGAACCTAAAGCCCAAGTTCTTGTACAGTGCTGAAATCCAATTTGATAATGCCAACAAATGTTGACCCACTTGTGCATGAATACATCTGGGAGCTTAGCCCTCTTGAGATCATTGATCCTGCATAAGATAGCTCTTCCTATTCAGAAACATCTCCAAACATTCAATTGGAATCTGTTTTTCTGCAACTTAAACCCATGTCCATGTCATTCCCTCTAAAGCAACAGAGATCATTTTCTTCTTTGGAACAGTCCTTCAAATACTATCATGTTCAGTTGTCTTGGGATGCACCATATCCAGTTGTTAATGCATTAATATTAATGTTTGGGCAATCAAATATGCACCACCTTTCAAAACATGTTTTGAGAGTCTGGCAGATATTTTTTGATATTTGATATAAATCACCCTATATCACATTTAAGCTACTGCTCCAAACTAGGAAGATCTGTTATTTATTGGCCTTACAAGACAATAGCTTGGAACTGTACTTTTAAATTCATAATCTTCATCATCCAAAAGTTTCAACATATAGTGATCAGAATATATAGCCAGGACAGAATTTTGAATCGTTTCTTCAGAAGTAGGGGAACACTGTATGCAGGATATGATTTAAAAACAAATCAAAGTAAAAGTAATTTCATTGTAAAAGTGAGTTTAAAGCTCAGTCTGGCTTTTGGGAGCATCCCGCTATCATAGCTACTACTTTGACTTTTTGATCGATCTTCAGGACTTCCCTAGAGGCAGGTATAATAAGTTGTGTGAGCTTTCTGCTTGAATGTTTGACTCTTCCACTGGAAATCCATCTGTTGAATCAAGTCAGGTGCCTTTGCATTGATGTGAACATTCAGTGGATTTTGTGCCTGAATCTATGTATGCACAGATACACAGAAACAGACACATACATACTTTTATTCAATAAAATCTTGCCATTTGGTATCTAAAAGTGAATCTTGGTTGGTCTTCATCCCTTTAAAGCTATATGCATAGCCTTCAAGAACCTGGATCAATGTATAACCCACAGAATCTGTAAAGGTCCATCTCTCTTTTAGAAGGAAATCAGGAATTTCTCCATGCTATAATTTTTGTAGTTAGAATAAATTCCAGAGCAAAACATTGTATTACAGGACAAGGGACCCTTGTCAGTAATTTAATGGGCATAAATGACTAACCCATAGAAGAATTGCCAGCAGCACTGAACAGCAACTTTGAATGGCCTTTTTTACTCACAGGGATACACCCAAGTAAAACAAAAAAATAATAATGGAAATGTGCCGTCGACAGGACAAAAGACTTTCATTTCATAGAGCATGGCAAGTATCTCATTTAATTGCTGGATACTCCAGGGCAAGTTTCCCATTTTTGACATGTTATTCCAATAGTTAGCTTTGATGAGGAAAGAAAGAGAGACATCTGCTACCCCATGGTTTAAAAAAAGAAAGAAAGAAACTTCATACCACAAAGAACAGCCTATTTTAAAATTAATGTTATTTCACAACATAAAACAGCAGCCAGAAATCTTCATAAGCTGCACCTATTTGGGCATTTGCCTCCCATAGATAGACAGTAGGAGGGCCCAACTAAATGCTCAGTACAAGCTCCCTATGTGATCCAGAAACTTTTATCACACAGAATTTGAAATCAAATAGGTCCTGATGCTACTGCCTCTGTAATACTTGAAAAATGGTAGAAATATGAAGGGATGTGGCTAGTAAATCTTCTCAGTCCTCCTCTACCTCTTTTACATATATCATTTTCTTTGGGCAAAGTAGAGCACCATGAACTGACATTACATCAAACTTTTCTTTTGGCATGTTTTTCTTGGTAATTTCATTCAATCTGACAGAAAAGAAGTTGCTTGGGGAATTTGCTTCAAAGAAAAACTTTCCTTTGAATGTAAGACAATCTTGTTTCGTAGGCATCAACTTTCTGGAACAGCATTCAGTTAGAAATCTACATGGCTCCATCGCTCCCAACCTTCGCAAGAACCTTAAAAATTGAATTGTTCAGAATGCAATTCACTTAGGAACTGTCATCAATATTTGTGTTAATCTTATCATTTTTTATAACAGTTATTTGTGCAAGGTTTTGACATCTTTCATGATTATTAGACCTGTTTTGCTATTATTATTCTTCAACTGTTATGCCCACATGGAATGAGGCAGAATCCATAAAGTCTGCAAATATTTTTCAATGAAATTGGAGCTGAGGGTCCTTTTAATGATTCAATGGCTCTGAGGTGATTGCATGTACTTTGATTTCATGGTATGGTCTCTCTCCAGTGGCCTGAACCAGAATGAGTCTAGTAGCACCTCCTCCAATTAACACATATGAAAAGGTGCTATCAAACTCCTGATTTTTGTATAGATTACTACAGCTCCCCTCCTGCAACTGCTACCCTGAATTCCTATCATATTAGGATTCTTTTTGTGGGCCTCATCATATTAGAAAGCAAGTAAGCCCTGAAGGCTGCAGAATGCTAGTGAAATATGTTTGGGGAATCTAAAGGACAGTAGTATGATCATTTCATTGAATGAAGCTTTTTAAAAAATGCACTTTCCAAAGAACATGAAACAGATGCATCACAAGAATAAGGTAAGAAAGAACAGAATTTTATTTCATAGGAGAATAAACCTTAAGAATATGAGTATACAGGTTTCTGGTTCCGCGTGGCTTCGGGGCAGCAGGAATTCGCAACTGTCTGTGATTCCTTCTGTGCTTGCCGCCGAGGTGCCCCCGATCCAAATGGATCCGGGGGATATGGCTACCCTGTAGAGGCAGCCAAAGAAAGAGGGGAGCCAGACAGGGGGTTGGGGGTGTCGCAGACCCCCTCTTCGTCCGGAAAAACCCCTTTTTCCTGAGGTGGTGGAGTGGCAGTCAGTAATGGCCGCCACGAAGAAGCCTGCAACTGGGTAAGATTGTGCTGGAGGAAGCAGGAAAAGTGAAAGTGCTGGCTGAGCCAGGTTAATCAACATCTCTCAAACTTTCTGGAACTGAATTGTTTGAATTGCTGGAGGATACATTGTATTCCTAAGAAAATCAGTAAGTGGCGGAGAAAGCTGTTAAAGGGAAACTTTTTTTTTTCTACACTCTCCCACCCCACAGAAACAGCAGATGAAGATTTGAAATTTATTTGGGCATTGAAGGTGAATTATTTTGAAAGTTAAAGCCAAGGAACAAAAGACTCTTTGGACATTGGACTTAATAATTTAAGAAATCGGAAAAGCCTTATTGGAGGTATGGATTTCTGATCATTTAAAAATTGTTGTTGTAAGTGGGAAGGGAGAGGAAAAAAATTGGAGCAGAAGTTGAAAAAGGAGGAGATTGCCTAGAATTCTAAAAAAAGATATATGGTAATTGGACCTCTTTGATTAAACAGTAACCCCAGAAAGAGAAGTAGAAGAAGGGAAAAAAAAGTATTAACTTTTGGAATCTTTTTTGAATTATTCTTGATTAAAAATACTTGGGTGGTTGTTTTGGGAAAAGTTTCTCTTTTTATGATGGCATCGCTTGTGGATGAATTAATAACTGAATATCAAAAAAGGAAGAACAAGATGGAAAATATACTTTGGGCACTTTATTTCAATTTTTAGAAATGGTGTTATGCACTTATGAAAAGTTGACTACGCAGCAGAATGACTGGGACAAAGAAGAAGAGGAAGAAGAAGCCATCTTCGATGAACAATGGGTTTTTTCTGGGGAGGAGGAGAAAGAGGATAAGAAAAAGGGGATTTTAAGGTTTGAAAAAAACAACCAAAAAAGAGAAAAATGAGATGAAAGGTGGATGCAAGGTTAGAAAACAACGGAAAGGGAGTAAGAAAAGGGAGGAGGAGAGACAAAGGGGTAAAAAGGGCAAGGAGAAGAATAAGCAAGAGAGAAAGGGGGGGAGGAGAAGCCTTAAGGGTAGGAGGCAAGATTTTAAGAAAAAAAGCTTATTTAGAGACAATGTGTGAATCTAATTGGAAAAAAAAGGGATTCTGGAAGGTACATAAGATTGTGTCTTTATATGTGTATCTAGAGTAAAATGCTTAAGATATAAATGAATATTAATATATACGATTAGTTTTTTTTTAATGATATGGATAGTGCTTATATAGGATTTTATTTAGTTATTGCTGGGTTTTTACCTTCTTTATAAAATTTATTGTGTAATTTTAGAATGTACTAAACAGAATCCCAAGATAAATTAAGTGTTATATGAAGTAATTTTAAGTTAGGCCAATGAGTTAAAGGTGTCACTCCAATCAGTGTATAGAAGAAGTATATTAAAAGAAAAAAGATGAATGGATAGTTGGAAATAGAACAGACAAAGAATGATATTGAAAATGATAATAAGATATGGAAGGATATATAAAGTGAATATGATGTTTGAATTTGTGTCTGTGTGAAGAGTTTCAACCCGGGATCAAGCAGCCTTCAGAAAAAATGTTTTAGGTTTTTTTTTTCCCCTATGTTCTGTGTTTTGTGTGTTTATGAAAGGCAATAAAATTTTAATAAGCAAGAAATATAATCTGGATAACTAGAATGAAAAGGAGAAGTCGGGATAAGATATGAAGTTAAATAGATAATGTAAATATTGATATTACAATTTGGAATTATTTTGTATGTTCTATTGGCTTTCTTCTTTAATTATTATTATTTCTTTTTAAAAAAGAATTTTCAAATTGTTATGCCTGGATTATTTGTGTATTGTTTTTGTAAAATTAATAAAATTTGTTATAATAATAATAAAAAAAAAGAATATGAGTATACTAAAGAAGAGAGGAATAACTATTTTCATAATGCCTTTTGGGGGAGAAGCTTCAAAGAAGCTTATGGTTTGCCACAATTGGAATGCAAAATAAAATAAAATAAAATCCTTCGGATTCAGCAGGGTGGTGATAAAAAACCTGGGGGTGGAGAGAAGGTATTACCTCAATTCTTCTTTTACAGAATGGCAAATGGAATGAGCTCATCCATTGAACTGAGTGAAAGTTAGATAACAAGCTTACTTACATATAAAAAAAATATTCTGTTAATTATTAAGGTATTGATGTGCCAAACTGACCATTCAATTTACTCCATTCATGAAAGTATGTGCAGGAAAAGGTGGGGAGTAAATTAAACAGCAGTTATTTGAAATGGAAAATCTCACACTATAGGAGAGATTGCCTTCGTTGAGTGATGGCAAAGGAGATCTGTCTTGAAGATGCTGTTTAAATTTATTTTATGTACTCACTTGCCTGTGTACAGAGATTCTCTCCATCTTGCAGTATCTTCCATCTTTGGATAATTATGTGCCCCATAATAATTATCAGAGTACCTTCCCAGGTGACTATGCAGGGTTGATTAGTCATATGACCACTCATTCAAAGAACTGGAAGAAACTCAAAAACACTCAACCACTTCCAAGCTAAGGAGCCCTCTCTTTTCCCCTTCTACAAAGGGGCCACCTTATGCTTGCTTGTACTTCACTGTCTGAAGTGACAGACTGCCATGAATTGTGGGGAGGGGGAAAGAAGGGAAGAATGCTTGGGAAAATGAAAGTAAGTATTGTACCTTCTCAAGATGCTGCCTCAAGGTCACCCAGTTGGAAGAAGGAGGGGGCTGAATACCATACTGCTCTTGGACTGACTGTTATGAAAACATCTTGCCTGAACCTTATTGGTTACACTGGGGTGGGCAATGAGAGACAGTTAAGGGAGGGAAAAGTAGAAGAGTTTTTTGTGCATGATTTTCAGTTCTGGCTTTGCAATGCACTTGACCTCTAATAAACTATACCTTTCTCAATAAATGGAGCCAAGGGTCATTTTTATTTAGAGGTTTAAGTTGTGGTTGGTCCAGCACTTTTAAGAAACTATTTTACTCCTTATCAAAGAGGAAGAAAAATATTGTGCTTCTGTTTAGGAAGTAAAGAAAAAATCTCACAGCTGCAGTGGGAGGATTAAAACAGCTTTACTGAATTGTCAGTTAGTCACAGTTCCTTCTCTACATGCAAAAGTTCACACATCATGTTCTTCTCAGAGAAAACTAATAGAAGAATTTATTACTACTGCATATTTTACATAAACCCAAGGGCGAAAATCCAATTATGCCTGCATTTCCAAATGTTTGCAGATTTCGCAGAAACCTACCTGTGTTGGGGACTCCTAAACGCCCTCCCAAATGATCAAATACACTGGTAGCTCTCATCTCATTTTGCTTTGAAAATGACGAGAGATTCTGGATGTAGGCCGTTTTGTTCTTTGCATGCACAGGATTGAAGGTTTTGTTGTTGTCATGTGGAAATGTCCCAGAATGAGTTTTCCCGTGATACTCCGAATGTTCTGTCACACCCAACGACACCATAAATGAACTTTGAACTTTGACTTTGATATCAGACAAAGGGTTGAAGAGGGAGGATTCTGTCATCAGCTCCTTATCAATGGGATCTTGAAGGCATATGGGTCCACTGTAGGTTCTATTGACAGTCAGGTCAGGCTGCATGGATGAGTTCAAAAGCAAGGAGTTACCTGATAGAAGGAAATTGATCAAGCAATCAGTTACCATTGCTACATAGAACTCTAAGCATTATCTGCATACTTAATTCTACATTCAGATTGCAAACTTTGAGCAACACTACATTAGATTTTAAATAGAATTTTTTTGTAATAAATTACAAGTAATTTTTTTTTTTTCCCAAACAGAAAACTAATTATCAGGAGGAAACTTTATGCCTGAGTCAATCATAGTTTCAGTTGGGAAATGGTAGATATCTTAGACCAAGTCAGATTTAAATAAATTCACTGAGCTTGAATATTTTCCTGCCAATGTTTCATGACCAGGACATGAGTGCATGAGAGTGTAGGGTTTACTGACAGAGCAAGCTATTATGAATAAACTACCAGTAGATGAAGCCTCCCTTGCTATAAAGATTAAGAAAGATGACTTTGAGGGAGGTACACAAGCTCCGTAAACAAGAGGTAAAACATTTTGTCTAAGTCCAGAATATTGAGATAATCTAAGTGGCTCAGACAGAACCTCCTTCATTCACCTAGAGTAAAAGAAGATGTTACAACACAATCAGAATTTGCAAAATTCTGTTATTACAGCCAATGTGTATAAAAATATTTTAGATTTTCCTTGGTGATGATTTCTTGGTCGGGTCTACCTATGGGGCTTACATGTAGATTGATAGTGTTACCTAGCATCTGCAAGAAAACAATCAAATTCAGAAAACAACTTGAACCAGTAGCTTAATCATCAGTTATCTCTGTTATTGAGATTCAAAAATACAGGAAAAGTCCTAGAGGTATGACTGAGTTAATTATTCATTTATAGGTGCATTGAGTTAAGCTTCATCTACACACTATTCAAGAAGAGAAGCAACCAAAGGTGAAAGAATTAGGCAAACAGACCTAAATATACTCTTCCTCATTATGCCTCTGTTAACTAACACCCAAAAAGCAGGAAATAGCTCCAGATAAACAAGAATAAAGATGAAACCATATCCCATCCAAAAAACAACCAAGGGAAAAAATAATCAAGGCTGATAAGACAATCTACCAAATGTAAACAGTCAAGAAACCCCACTCCTCCATGCTCTGATGTTACCCAGAGTGGTAATGAAAGATATTCAGGAAAGAAGTAAGCACAGACGATAACCAAAATAAACAATTCAACCCTCAGCTACATACATTTTTCTACTATGGAAACAAAGAATTGCAATTCTGCCAGTGAGCAAAGTATCTGTTTATCTTCATATTTAATTCAGAGCAGAACAAACTGTTGACATCTGTTCATAATGTTTGTTTAAAATAGACATACTATAAGCACAAACAAAATTAACACATTGGTCTGGCTGCTCTTCTTCAATTTTGATTTTAAACTAAGCCAAGAAAAATGTTCCACTCTCTTTACTCCAAATTAAGTAATCTGTTTTGCTCAATTTTCCTGACTATGCTGAGACTTGTGCAACTGAGGAAAAGAGAGACCTTTCTTCTTCCTGATCTCCCCATAACATTCTTTGAACTTTAGAGTTTCTGGGCTCTTTTGAACTTCCAAATTTGGGGACATCTAGGAGACAAAACAGTGGCATTAAGAAGCATCTAATGTAAAATCAGTAGCATTAGAAAATGTTCCAATAGAGCTGCAGTTATTGTCAGTAAGTAATTCACAGACCTTTTATTATTCCACTGCAGACATCAGAAGAGAAAGGCATCCAAATGAATGGGTAGAATTAGGAGGAAAAAGTACAATAGGTGAGTGAGTAGGATCAGATCTCTAACCCTTTCCAGGGGTACAACAATCTCTAAGTAATCTCCTTTAAAAAAAAAACCCTCTTTCAAAAAACCAATTTCTAAACCTATCTGGGTAGAGTTCAGTCAATGATTATTTTCCTATAAGCATTAAACAATGTTTTTGGTAATTTATATCTATTTATATATGACAGTATGTGGGAACATTTTCTACATATGTTGAAATGTTGAAGTTAATGTTTTCTCAGCAGCTTGACATCCTTGCCCAAACATTTTTGTGTTTCAGTGATTTTTCTCAGCATGTATAAGGAACACATGCAAACAGATGACTTATTATTATAAGTATGTATATATAAGAGCATATTACATAGATATTTTTTGCAGCTTTCCATCCACAATGTGCTGTTACCATGTAATTTGAATTCCTATAAAAGTAGATCGTTTTCTTCTTTTTCTTTTTAGTTTACTCTTGAATTATTCTCTCTCTCTTGATGTGTGGGTGTTTTGTTACATGCTGGGAGAAATAACCAAAAATCTCATTATGGGAACTTTTGGCTCAGTGACTATTGAGCAAACTGGAGGCCTAGATTTCTAAGACCGCTGATTTCTCCCAGGTTCTTACCCTCAATCATAGATTGAAAGCAGGGGTGGGATTCAATTTTTTTAACAACTGGTTCTGTGGGCGTGGCTTAGTAGATGGGTGTGGCTTAGGTGGTAATGTGACTGGCTGGGCATGGCCAACTCAACATCACTCACTTCGAGGCACACATTTCCTCGCCTGGCCTCTCATGACTGTGGGGATGCTGCAATAGTCGTAAGTGTGAAAAATGGTCATAAGTCACTTTTTTCAGTGCCATTGTAACTTTGAATGGTCACTCCACACAAGCAAAGTACCAGCAAAGGAGGGGAAAAAAACTCCAGAGAAGTTCCTGAGACAGGAAGTCTAGTCCTGCCAAGAATGTAATAAGGGTTAATGGAGAGGCAGTTTCTGTAAGCAACACCAGGATATTTCCTTCCTGCCTTCCTTATAGGATTAGGCCAGTAATTTCTTCTAACAACCGGTTCTCCGAACTGCTTATAATGTTAACAACCGGTTCTAGCAAATAGATGCGAACCTGGCTAGTCTAGTAAAGAGAAGGACCAGGGGAGATATGATAGAGGTCTTCCAATATTTGAGGGGCTGCCACAGGGAGGAAAGGGTCAAGCTATTTTCTAAGTGCCTGTAGGCCAGACAAGGAGTAATGGATGGAAACTGAACAAGGAGAGATTTAATCTGGAAATAAGGAAAAACTTTCTGTCAGTGAGAACAATCAACCAATGGAACAGCTTGCCCTTGGAAGTTGTGGGAGTGCCATCACTTGAGACTTTCAAGAAGAGATTGGACTGCCATTTATCAGAAATGGTGTAGGGTCTCCCGCTTGGGTGGAGGGTTGGACTAGATGACCTACAAAGTCCCTTCCAACTCTGATTATCTGTTATCTTTTATCTGTAGAATCCCACCCCTAGTTGAAAGGCACTGTGAAAATCATGAAATCCAATCCCCCACCCATGATAGGAATCCACTACCACAACATCCTTAACTGATGCTCATCAGCTTGGAGATGTTTAAACAGCTTCTGTTTAAACATCTCCAACAAAGGAAGATTCACCACTTCCTCTTCCATTGTGAAATAGCTTGTGTCATTAGGACACTCTTCTTGATGTCTGGTTTGTAATGTAAACCTATTGTTTTTGGTCTTTCTTTCTGGAACAATTTTGAACCATACCGCTTCATCTTCTGTAGGATAGTTCTTGTCAGATGTGAAGAATCAGGATCACATGTAAGTAATAGATTTATTGTTCAAACCTATACACAAGAATCTGGACAACTAACGGGCAATACTAAATTAGTGTTAGATAAGAGTTAATGGAATTAAATTAAAGAGGGATTACATATGGAGCCTTTGTGGATATGTAATGATTCTAGGTTCTGCCTCTTCTTTTCCTAAAGTTCCCTACAGAATGGTTGTTTCTCATATGTGTACTGTATGAGAATATGTATGTGAATCACTGTATAGATGAAATATTCAGTAGATTTAGTCATTATATAGCTGCCTCATTAAATTCTCAGAACTAATGTAGTACTTCCCTCCCCCCAATCACCATGGAAATTAAAATGAGTATTTCATCTAGATGATTTAATATATTCATTATAATAATATAGATGATGAAAGGCTGGAAGGAATTTATGGGGAATAAAGGGCTTGGGACTGATAGCTGTTAAGAAGATTCTTAAGGTCTTCCCTGTAGAGTTGCAGTAGATAGGCCAAAAATAATGGAGTTAATTACATAAAATTAGATTGTAGTTTGATATTCGATTAAAAAATCCTAATACAGTAGTAAGATATGATCCAATGCCTTGGGAGTTGGTGGTGTCTTTTTTGTTGGAAATTTTTGAATACTGGATTGTCAGTTGTTGGTGATACTCTGATAGATGATTAGTGCTCTGGGTGTATGGTCTTCAGAATGTCTTTGAACCCTTATTCTATATTATTTTATTGAAAGAATTCTTATCTCCTTTCTTTCTTAAAGAGATATAAGTAAATAACCATAGTTGTCTTCACATTTCTAGCACTAGGGGTTTCAGAAATCAGAATGTTATTTAAAAGGAAAAGAAAAGCTCTAACTTTTTACATAAAGTTTTCAAGAAAAGAGTCCTTAGGAAAAATATCACAATATGCAATTTAGATTTCCTGAGTATTTGATGGTACATTTAAGCAATAACTAAACTTGACAAATTGGGCTCTATGTATGATGTGATTTAGTACTGGCTGGCTGTCAGGGTTCCAACAAATCCCCCTCATTCAAAGCAAAAGTCTCCAGCTGCATCTCAGAAAAAGTAAATTGGTTTAATAGAAATTGCCATGTTGATGCGTGGCTGGGTGCAGCCTGTACTAAATCACATCATACATTTCCCCCTTGACCCTGGTCTTTTCCCCACCCCCTGGATGTGACTTATCCAATAGGACACATCAATCTCCAAGGGTCATCCATCACGCTCTCCAATAACCTTCTTATGCTCCAATAACTTTAGGCTGCTGAGTTGATATCTAGGCATTTCAAGAATGCCTTGTTTTCTCAAACTCCCTTTTTCTGGCAGCTAAAAAGACCAAAGGAGTATCTTTTTAGCTGATACATATAACAACTTCTCATCAACGTCTTCTACTCTCCATGAATCACCTTTTTCAAGTAGAAATGTACTAGAGCTGAGATCAGAAGTGCCAATCTTTAATAATGATACTTGAAAAATGGGATGCACTATATAATTTATATGAAGTAGGACACAAAGACAGCTGAGTGATTCCCCACCACCACCACTCAACATACAAACATTTATCTGAGATTAATAAACAATGAATAAATGGATCAGGAATTCTGAATCAATTCAATTGTTCAGTGAAGATGTCTTTTGGAAACTATACGATTGTGACATTTTAACTCAGAATCAATCAGCTGTTACTATAGTATTCTTTATTACTGCCACAATCTGGAAGTAAAAAACAATCAATTTATTGAGTTTAAATATGCTTATATAACCCCATTTTTAAATTAGCTTCTGTTGTACTTAAGTAATAAGAATAATAAATACAAGAGATGATAGCATAGAATTACTCATGCACAATAGAAAAATGCTTAGCAACACATTTTGAAACAATTATACAAAAAAGCCTAATTTCTCTTGAAAAAAAAAAACAGCACTGATAAGCAACTACCTATCAGCTCAAAATCAAATCCCAACCCAACAACCACTACCACAACTACTACCTCAACTACAATCAAAACTACAACCAAAAATAACCACCAAACCACAACCACAAATAATTACTATCCCATCAAATAATTCCACAAATGATATCTCCTTACTCATCAGAGACACCATAGAACAGGGGTGGGCAAACTACGGCCCGCGGGCCACATCCGGCCCGTTGGTCTGTCCAATCCGGCCCGCCCCTGAAAAAAAATTGCTGGGCGTGGTGTATTGCCCTGCGCCGCGTGGCCCCCAAGGCTGCAAAACAGTGCGGAGCACTCTCGGAGTAGGAAAGAAAAGAACATTGCAAAGGCCTCGGCTGAGAGTTTGAAATCACCTTCGAGTGTGACCTCTCCGAAGGTGAGTCCCCGCCGATCCCCCTTTTTGTTCTGGGGCTTCCAGGTTTCAACTTTGCAAAGGCAAAGTTTGCAGGTGGGAGCGTCTTCCTACTGAGGAAAGGGAAGGGTTCCACCCGGCAGGCGGGTGGGCGGGCTGCTTGGAGGAGGCGACCCGATGGTGCTCCGGGTTTCCCCTCCACTGTGCTGTGCAAAGTTTAAGCCTGGAAGGCCTTTTGGCTTCCTTTTAACTCACGGGCGCTCGCGCCTGCCCCGTGCTGTGCGGCGGAGGGAAGCCTGGAGTGTGGCCGGGTCGCTTCCTCCAAGCAGCCCACCCACCTGCCTGCCGGGCGGAACCCTTCCCCTTCCTCGGCAGGAAGACGCTCCCGCCTGCAAACTTTGCCTGTGCAAAGTTTAAGCCTGGAAGCCCTTCCGGCTTCCTTTTAACTTGCGGGTGCTCGCACCTGGCCCCAAGTCGCGCGGTGGAGGGAAGCCCGGAGCGCCACCGGGTCGCCTCCTCCAAGCAGCCCACCCACCCACTAGGCTTCCCTCTGCCGTGTGGCTTGGGGCCAGGAACGAGCGCCCACGAGTTAAAAGGAAGCCGAAAGGCCTTCCAGGCTTAAACTTTGCACAGGCAAAGTTTGCAGGCAGGAGCGTCTTCCCGCCGAGGAAAGGGAAGGGTTCCGCCCGGTGGGTGGTTGGGCGGGCTGCTTGGAGGAGGAGACCCAGCGGCGCTCTGGGTTTCCCCTCTGCCGCACTGTGCAAAGTTTAAGCCTGGAAGCCCTTTCGGCTTCCTTTTAACTCACGGGCACTCGCGCCTGGCCCCGAGCTGCGCAGTGGAGGGAAGCCCAGAGCGCCGCTGGGTCACATCCTCCAAACAGCCCACCTACCCGCTCGGCTTCCCTCCGCTGCGCGGCTATATATATAATTTGCTGCATTTTATAATGGATCCTTTATAATGGCCTTTTATAAAATTGGTTCAGCCCTCGAACACAGATCTAATTTTCCATGTGGCCCCCGACAGAAATTAATTGCCCACCCTTGCCATAGAACATGATCAGAAATGTTCAAATGCCATCTTATTTGATCTTGAAGACACCAACGAATCAGATGACATCACCAAAGTTTGTAATATCATAAGCAACTCAAATACAACAAACATCTCTCCTGAAGATATCATTGAAGTAACCAGAGATGGCACTGGGTACAAATACAGTGACGGCTCTGTGGCCCCAAAATTTTGTAGAGTTGTTTGCAAAAATGAGTCCAGCAAACACATATTCATTCATACATTAAATGCCAATGCAAAAACCAATACAACCAAAAAAAGCTTTGCTCAAGACTAGACTTATCCATACTGCAAAGAATCTGCTCCCGTGAACTCCGCAATGAACTTAAAAGACGTCTAGACAATGGAGAGAAATATCTCTACATTGACAACCACGCAGATTTTATCAAAAGTAAGTCACACAACCCACAACTCCACATCCAACCCTACCTAATCCAATCCACCATCACTCAAAACTAGGCATGCATGCCCCTAACTACCTCAATTCCAACTACAACTGGCCTTAAATGCAAGCAACTCAATGCAAGAAGCCTTGTAAATAAAATATCTGAATTTCTCCTTTTACGAAATATGGCTAAATTCAACATCATATTTGTCTGTGAAATATGGCTCAATGCATCTCCCCTTACTCCATTACCACAGTAAGAGACTATCATGTTTACCAATCAGATCGTGAAATCCGTAGAGGAGGTGGTGTTGCTATCTTCTATAAAAAGTCCTTACATCTAAAAAACATCCAAGTTACCCAAGAGCTTGCTCTTCCTGAGACTGTCTGTGAACTCTCCTTAAATATCATATTTTGATTCTTACTATGTTACAGAGCCGCTGATTATGACCTCAAACATGTAAACAAGCTAAATTCACTACTAACATGGGCAACATCCGGCCCACACACTTTTATCTTTCTTCAATCTACCTCACATTAACTTTTTTTAATCTTTCTTCAATATACCTCACATTAACTGGACCCTAAACGAATGTAAAACTGAACCCATACATACAACCTTCTACAATGCTGTAACAAACCTGGGACTGGAACAACTAGTAACCAACAATACTAGATTTAAAAAGTGCCTCGATCTCCTCTTCTGCAATAGTTTGAATTCAATTTATGGAATACAAATTAAAGAACCCTTTTCTAACAGTGACCACAGCATGATTGACTTTTGACTCAACATACGTCCACACAAAAATCAACACAATGATGCAATCCCCAATTATAACTCAAAAAAGGCAATTATCCTTATTACCATAACAGATTTGACCTTGATCATCTATTAACTGTAATATTTTCCTTGATTCTTTCTCTTTTCTCAGTTTATATGCTAACCATCTACCTGGCCTATTTGCATCTTCAAAATAGTTCTGTTTAGCACTTTGAATTTTTTGTGCCAGTTCTTCTTTCTCTACTTGATCCATTTTATGTTTAATTATGTCAATTTTAAGTTTAATATTTTTTTTCTGTGGCATTTTCTGTAATTCTTTTTCCAGTTTTTTATGGTCATATTCTAGAGCTTTAATCGTTTGCCTCTTCCTAATGTTCTTTTTCTTTATATAGTCTATTATTAATCCTCTCACATGTGCCTTCATTGTATCCCAAACATTCTGTATTGAAGTATCTTCTTTTTTATTTTCACTAAAGAAGAAGGCCAATTCTTTTTCCATCCATTGTGTAAAGTCTTCTTCCTTTAAAATAGTATTATTTAATGTCCACCTAGATCTTCTTTTTTGTCCTTTCCACTTAATTGTCATTGGATTATGGTCTTCCCATGTACTTGTTTCAATATTTATTTCTTGAATATTAGATATTAGTTCTGTTGAGATCCAAATCATATCTATTCTGGACCATGATAAATGTCTATTTGAATAAAAAGTATATTGTTGAGTTTTAGCATTTCTTTCTCTCCATATATCTTTTAAATTTAATTCATCTATCATTTTAAAAAAAGATTTGGGGAGAGTCTTTCTATTTTGTCTTGGTGCTGTCGCTGTATAATCCAGTTTATTATCTACAATTCCATTGAGATCTCACATCATAACTATGTTAGAGTAGTCAAATCCCATTATTTGCATATATAATTTTTTATAAAATTCTTCTTGTTTATCATTCGGGGCATAAATTGCAACCAGGAGTGTTTTTGTATTATTATCCACTATTTCAACCATTAATACTCTTCCATCTTCATCAGTATAAATCAGTTTTGCTGGAATGGTTTCTTTGATGTACAAAACCACTCCTCTTTTCTTTCTTAGTCAAAATTTTCCCCAATTTTGGTCTTATCAATAATTGTTGATATTGTTTTTTAATATGCACTTCTTGAAAGCAGATTATGTCAAATTTTAACCTCTAATTTATGAAGAATTTTTCTTCTTTTAATAGCTGAATTCAGTCCATTTATATTCATAGAAATCAATTTTTTTTCCTCCATGGTTATATTTTGTATTTGGGTCTAACAGCTCTCGTAGATCGTACTTCCTGTTGTTCTTTGGTCACCACTTGTCCACTTACTGCACCTTCTTCTTTTCCCCTCCCCATTTGATCCTCTTGAAGTTCCGTTGAAATGATCTCTTTTTCTGTCTCTATTTCTCTTCTATCGAAGAATTCATTGTAGAATATTTCTGCTTTCTCAATTGAATCAATTCTATGTCTCTGTTCTTGCCATGTAAACATTAATCCTTCTGGGATCAACCATCTGTAATTCACCTCTTTTTTCAATAACATTTTGGTCAGGAATCGATATTCTCTTCTCATCTCTCTCACTTTTCTGGGTACTTGTTTTAAGACCACAATCTCTTTGTCTTTATATTTCAACACCTTCTCTCTTGCCACTTGTAATATTTGAGTTGTAATAGTTTTTTTGGTAAATCTGACATGGACCTCTCTTGGTAATTGGTTCCTCACCGCATATCTTGTGAAGACTCAATATATCTCATCTACTCCATCCATCATTTTTTCCTCTGTTATTTCCAGAGCTCCAGCCAGAATTTTGATCATTACTGCAGACAAATTTTGTCCTTTTTCTTTCTCAATATTTTGGAATCTGAGATAAAATTCTGACCTGTCCATCTCCCACTTCAACATCCCACTTTTATTTTTTTCAACCATTGTTAATCTTCTATTAATATTTCCAATTGTCTTGTCTCTTTGTTTGTCTTTCTCTTCCATTTTTTTGGAATCTCTCATCATATTTCACCATCATTTGTTGAATTTTTTCATCAATCTTCCCAATTCTTTGGTCAATACTCTTCGTTCTTTGTTCAATACTCGTTTTAAGTTCTTGAATTCCTTGTATAACCATCGTTAAATCCACTTGTGCTTTATCTTGCTTCGCCATTGTTGGAAGTCATCCTCCAGCTGATGGGGAGGCAGGAGCAGAAGTTGAGATGCCCAAAGGTAAAATTTTCTTACTCATTTAAGTAGCTCAAAGTCTTCCAGCTCTTTTAATCATTGGAGACTTTTATGGACAATTATATAAACAGGAGGATCTTGATGAGGAAAAAATTAAACAGTATTTACAAAATGCTAACCTACCTAAGATAGCTGATGAAACTGGAAAAATGTTAGAAAGTACTATAACAGTGATGGAACTAACCAAAGCATTCAACAGACAGAAAAATGGAAAAGCACCAGGTCCAGATGGTCTTCCGGCAGAATTTTACAAAACATTACAAGAATCGTTGAGCACCCCACTGCTAGAAGTCATGAATGAAGTTATGTTAAATAAGAAAATACCTAAAACATGGTCAGAAGCTTATATTACACTTATCCCAAAAGAAGGGGCCGATCCATTACAAATTAAGAACTATAGACCTATTTCTTTATTGAATGCAGACTATAAAATCTTTGCTTCAATTTTGGCAGAAAGGCTTAAAAAATACTTAAACAACTTTATTCACCCTGATCAGAATGGATTTCTACCAAAGAGACAAATTAAAGACAATATGAGGGTAATCCTGGACACTTTGGAATATTATGAGGCGCATCCTGAAAAACAAATGGCTTTGATATTCTTAGATGCTCAAAAGGCATTTGATAATGTGAACTGGAGATTTATGTTATTATTATTGGAACAGATGGGCTTTGCTAGAAAATTCATCCAAGCAATAGAAGCCATATATTATAAGCAAACGGCAAAAGTAATGATAGAGGGAGAATTTACAGACTCTATTAATATAAGAAAAGGTACAAGACAAGGATGCCCATTATCTCCTTTGTTATTTGTATTGACCTTGGAAGTGTTAAATAGAAATATTAGAGAGGACAAAAATATAAAAGGAATGAAAGTTAAAAAGGAGGAATTCAAATTGCAAGCCTTTGCGGATGGTTTTTATTTTGGAAGATCCTCTAGAGACAGCTTTAAAACTATTGGAAAAGATAGAGATGTACGGTGAGATGGCTGGTTTGAAAATAAAGACAAAATAAAGATTCTGACAAAGAACATGCTATCAAGACAAAGAGAAGAGTTGGCAGACTATTGAAAATTCAAGTTACGAACAAAGTTAAATATTTGGGGATACATTTGATGTCAAGATGTATTATATTGAAAGAGAATAACTATATTAAACTTAAATAGCAGATAGCATCTGATCTGAAAAAATGGGAAAACCTACAATTGTCATTGATAGGTAGAATTTCAACAATCAAGATGAATATTTTACCCAGAATTTTATATTTGTTTCAAACAATACCAATTAGGTTAGGTAAAGATTACTTTGAAGAATGAAATAAAATTGTGTTGAAGTATATATGGCAAGGTAAGAAAGCAAGAATAAAATTAAAACTCTTACAAGATGCTAGAATTAGAGGAGGATTTGGCCTTCCTAATTGAGAGTTGTATTATCAAGCTGCAAATTTAATGTGGGCCAAAGAATGGATAACGTTAAGAAAGACTAGATTGTTAACATTAGAAGAACATGATTTATTATTGGGCTGGCATGCTTTTCTATGGTATAAGGGAACTAAATCACAGGGCTATTTTAGAAGGCATTACATACGGGAATCGTTATGGTTGAATTGGGAGAAAATTAAGAGACAATGTTATTTGAAAATTCCAGTTTGGTTATCAACTATTGAAGCCTTTTCTTATCCTATAACATATAAGAAGGAACAAACAGTTAGATATGGGGAAATATTGGATGAAAAGAGTGAACTTATAATGATGCAAAATTTAGAAGAACAAGGTATAAAGATGAATTGGTTTTCATATGCGCCAATACATTCAAGGTATCTTAAAGATTCTAAAACAGAAGGATTTTATGATAAATTGACTGACTTAGATAGGATTTTGACAGGTACTGATGAAAAAGTGATTAAAAATTATATAGTTATTTGTGGGAAATTAAATTAGAGGAAGAACAAGTTAAAGAAACAATGATTGCTTTGGGGAAGAATTTTGGATATGGGATGGATTTAGAGAAATGGCAAAAAATGTGGTCTCAAAATTATAAAATGATAATGTCAACAGCATATAAAGAAAATCTGTATAAGATGTTTTACAGGTGGCATTTTTCCCCGACAAGAATAGCAAGAATGTTCAAGAATAAATCTGAAAAATGCTGGAAATGTCATCAGATACCCGGCTCATATTACCATATGTGGTGGACTTGTGAGGAGACCAGAAAATACTGGACTAGAATTCGCATATGGTTGGAAAAAATGACAAAGAAACATATAGATTTGAAACCAGAGATTTTTTTATTGGGAATCTTACTTGATACATATAAAAAAAAAGTTAAAGTATTTGATTGTAAATGTATTAACAGCGGCTAGGATTGTATTTGCTAAAAATTGGAAGAGTGAGAAAATACAATCAGAGGAAGAAATTATTAAGAAAATATTGGAATGTGCTGAAATGAGTAGATTGACATTTGAAATTAGAGAACAAGAAGATAAACAATTTTATGAAGTTTGGGATCTTTTTTTATCAATGGTTAGATAATACAATATAATAAAAGAATATTTAGAAACCTAGGAAATAATGAATATACATTTTTTTTGTTTTCTTTTGTCTTGATAACATCTTTATAAAATTTTATTAAGATAGACTTAGTATGATTTTATGATCTGTTATAAAATAAAGTAAGTAAATTATAGTTATCTCACTTAAGTATGAATGAATAAAATTATAGTCAAATGATTGTTTAATAATGATATTAGGACATATAATTGTTGATTGATAATATGAATTATTATGTAACATAATTACAATGGTGACGATGAAATGGATACACAAAAAAGAGTGGCAAAACCAGCCTAGTTGAAAATTACAGACCAATCTCTTTATGCTGCATCACCTATAAAGTCATGGAATCAATTATTAACCAATCCATTATCCTCCACTTAGAGACAAACAACCTACTCTCTAACAAACAATTTGACTTCAGAAAAAAACTATCCTGTAATCTGCAACTCTCACACTGCAAAAACATATGGACTACACAACTTGATCAGGGCAAAGCAATTGTCACAATCCACATAGACTTCTGTAAAGCCTTTGATTCAGTAGTATATGACAAACTACTACTAAAACTAAAATCTTATGGTATCTCTGGACACCTGCATAACTGAATAGAAGCATTCCTGTCAAACAGACAACAAATGGGCAAAATTGGGAGCGTCCTATCAAATTCTGTCCATTTAAAGAGTGGTGTCCCCCAAGGCAGTGTTCCAGGACCAACTCTCTTCATACTGTACATAAATGACCTATGTGATCATATTAAGAGCAACTGCGTCCTCTTCGCTGATGATGTAAAATTATTCAACACCACTACCCTTTTTGCTACCCTTCAAAAAAGACCTCAACTATGTATCAGAATGATCAAACAAATGGCAATTTCAAATCTCAACAAACAAATGCTCTGTCTTACATACTGGCAAAAAAAAATATCAGAAAATAAAATACAGGCTGAATAGTCAAGACCTTGTTGATGATCCAAACTCTGTCAAGGACCTTGGAATACTCATCTCTAATGATCTAAGTGCTAGAGACCACTGTAACTACATAGCCAAAAAGGCGTTAAGGCGTTAACCTAATTTTACGTAGCTTTTTCTCTGGTAATATTGCACTTCTAACTAGAGCATACAAAACATTTGCTAGACCAATACTCAAATACAGCTCATCAGTATGAAACCCACATTATGTATCTGATATTAACACAGTTGAGAAAGTCCAGAAATATTTCACAAGAAGAGTTCTCCACTCCTCTACTCATTGCAGAATACCTTATGCCACCAGACTTGAAATTCTAGACCTAGAAAATCTAGAACTACACCACCTTCGGTCCAATTTAAGTATAGTATATAAAATCATACATTGCAATGTCCTACCTGTCAATGAATACTTCAGCTTCAACTATAATAATACAAGAGCAAACAATAGATACAAACTCAAGGTTAACCAGACCAAATTTGACTGCAGAAAATACGACTTCAGCAACAGAGTGGTCAATGTCTGGAATACTCTACCTGACTTTGTGGTTTCTTCCCCAAACCCCAAAACATTAACTTTAGACTGTCTACTATTGACCTCACCCCTTTCCTAAGAGGACTGTAGGGGGTGTGCATTAGCACATCAATGTGCCTACTGTCTCTGTCCTATTGTTTCTTTTATTTTTTTTCTTTTATTTTTCTTATATGTATCCATTTCATGTATTCATAACTATGTTTATACTTATACCTGTTATTTTGTGAGCAATTGGCAAATCAAATCAAATAATAAATAAATAAGAGCTGTGGTGGCGCAGTGATTAGAATGCAGCATTGCAGACTAATTTTGCCAACTGCCAGCAGTTCAGTCCTGACTGGCTTAAGGTTGACTCAGCCTTTCATCCTTCTGAGGTTGGTAAAATGAAGACCCAGATTGTTGGAGGCAATATGCTGATTCTATAGTGAGGGCTGTAAAGCAGGGGTGGGATCCAACTGGTGTAACTACCAGTTTGGTGATTTTACATTTTGCATGCACATATCATTGGCATCTGGCTGCCTGGACATCTGAGCAGTGCTGCACGCAGGTACACAGCGGTTGAAAAAGCACTTTTTGCCTGCTTTTTCAACTGCAGCTGTGGCGCACAAAGCAGCTGCAGTTGAAAATGCAGGAAATAAAGGTTAGCTAAGAGCCTGGGTGGATGGGTGGGCCAAAACAGCAACAAACATAGAACTGGTTCTATATAAGCTCTCTGTTTGCTGCTTTTCAGAGAAACCAGTTCTACAGAAGTGGACAGAACTGGTAGAATCCCATCCCTGCTGTAAAGCATGATGAAGAGGCATATAAATCTAAGTGCTACTTCTATAAACACGCAGCTTGAGTTTGACACATAGATGTCTTTCACATATGTTTATTTTTATTTACTTATTTTTATTTGTCAATTGTTTACAAGAAAATAGGTATAAGTAAAAATATAGTTTTTACATACATGGATACATATAAGAAAAATTAAAAAAAATAAAATAAAAGAAACAATAGGACAGGGATGGTGTGCTTATGCACGCCCCTTACGGACCTCTTAGGAAAGGGGTGAGGTCAATAGTAGACAGTCTAAGGTTAAAATTTGTGGGGTTTGGGGAAAAAACCCACAGAGTCAGGTAGAGTATTCCAGACATTGACCACTCTGTTGCTGAAGTCGTATTTTCTGCAATCAAATTTAACCTTGAGTTTGTATCTATTGTTTGCTCTAGTGTTGTCATGGTTGAAGCTGAAGTATTCATTGATAGGTAGGACATTGCAATGTATCATTTTATATACTAAACTTAGATTGGACAGAAGGTGGCGTAGTTCTAGATTTTCTAGATCTAGAATTTCGAGTCTGGTAGCATAAGGTATTCTACAACGAGTAGAGGAGTGGATCACTCTTCTTGGGAAATATTTCTGGACTTTCTCAATTATGTTAATATCAGATACATAATGATGACTGATGAGCTGTATTCGAGTATTGGTCTAGCAAATGTTTTGTATGCTCTAGTTATTAGTGTAATATTACCAGAGAAAAAGCTACATAAGGTTAGGTTAACAACTCTTAATGCCTTTTTAGCTGTGTAGTTACAGTGGGTTCTAGCACTTAGGTCATTTGAGATGAATACTCCAAGATCCTTGACAGAGTCTTTTTGAAGGGTGGCAGTATTGTCTATGGTGTTGAATAGATTTATATCATCAGCAAAAAGAACACAGTTGCTCTTGATATCATCACAGAGGTCAGTTATGTAGAGCATGAAAAGAGTTGGTCCTAGAACACTGCCTTGGGGGACACCACTGTTGACAAGTACAGAATTTGATAGGATGCTCCCAATTTTGACCATTTGTTGTCTGTTTGACAGGAATGCTTCTATCCAGTTATGCAGGTGTCCAGAGATACTGTAAGATTTTAGTTTTAGGAGTAGTTTGTTGTGTACCACTGAATCAAAGGCTTTACAGAAGTCTATGTGGATTGTGACTATTGCTTTGCTCTGATCGAGTTGTGTAGTCCATATGTTTTTGCAGTGTAAGAGTTGCAGATTACAGGATAGTTTTTTCCTAAAACCAAATTGTTTATTAGAGAGTAGGTTGTTTGTTTCTAAGTGGAGGATAATGGATTGGTTAATAATTGATTCCATGTCTTTCCAGGTGATGCAGCACAAAGTGATTGGTCTGTAATTTTCAACTAGGCTGGGGTCTCCCTTTTTGAAGATAGGGATGACTGTGGCTTGTGACCATAGTTTTGGCAAGGAGCTGGTCCTGAAAGATTTTTCAAAGATTATGCTTAGAGGTTCAGCTATGGCAGTGGATAGCTTTTTTAAGAAGTAGGCACATATTCCATCTGGTCCAATAGATCGAGATGGTTTTAGATTGCGCAGTGCTTTTTCAACAATGTCTTCTGTAAAATCGATATGTATTAGATCATTGTAGTTGTCTGTGGTTCAACTAGGAAATACTGGGCATGATCCATTGCTGTTTACAAATACTAAACCAAAGAATGTGTTAAAGAGGTTGGCTTTAATGGTGTCGTCATTGCAGTCTTTACCATTAGGTCCTTTCAGGGGTGGGATGGACCTTGAGTCTTTTAGTTTGTGGTTCATAAAATTGTAGATAGTGTGGGTGGAATTGGTGTGTATAAGTTTTTCTTCTTGTTTAATGTGATAATTGGTGCATTCAGTTTTTATCTGGTGGCATAAGTTTTTGTATCGGCTTTTGAAGTTGTTTTTTGAAGTTTTTTTGAAGTATGTTGGACAAGTCTACTCCCACTGGCTGTACTCACTGGTGCTGACTGTTCCAAACATGCACCAAAATATCCCACTCCCGTTAAGTTATGATTGTGTTAGAACTATGTCATCTAAACATCCGGGCTTACATTCCACTGTGGTTCTCAATGGATGTGTTGATTGGAAGGAAAGACTCAATTCCATACCATTGTCTGATTCAAAAAGGATGCATTTTCACCTGAATTTTGTAAGAAGGATTGTCAAGATATCTAGAAGCACGAATAGCATGCTATACCTATATAGAAAACTGACAACTTGCCAGCTGTCTAAAGGAGGAAGCACAGCCATGTAGGAAAAATTGACTTATGTTCAAGATATCTATACATTTTGTTTTACATGGTATGAAGGGGATGAGCAGGAAATCAATTCCACACCATATACGTACATGAAAAGTCCAAGGAAGCTTAAAACCTGGTCACTTAATTCCACTGATTGGATCCTTCTTCAAAAAGGCATCAATCCAATTTTACCAACCTTGCTGGACAGTTTTAAAATTAAATGTCTGGAAGCCTCCTGTCAGAGCTGAGGAGTCAATCACATCCACACCATATTCACTCTGGCTCCTCCTGTAGAGAGTCACCCCAATAACAATGACAGCAATGGTGATGACAGCAGCCCCGAGGCCTGAGTACAGGGCGATATCTGTTGCATTCTCAATGTCTGCAAGAGAAGAAATAGCCTAAATGAGTGCAGGCTGTACTGATGGCTAGTGCCAATTCAAAACTAATATTCAGCTTAAATGTTCAGAAAGTATGAGAACAGGAATAATTATCTTAGAAGAGGAATCACTACCCATGATCAGCCTACCTGCACTATTAAATTAGTGGAGGTTTTTTTTCCTGGTCTTCTTGTTGAAAGTAGGAGGAACTGGGAATAAAAATAATTATTTCCTATAGGATTTGGGAAGAGGAGAAACATGAAATTTGGATGTCCCAAAATGCAATTGGATTTTGTTTTTCCTTGAAGATATTTCACTTCCCATCTAAGAAATTTGTATCAGAACTGGAGAAGCTTTTTGGATGAGAAGTTAAATGTCTTCAAGGAAGCCCAGTTGCCTTTTGAAAAAAAGCGCCTTGGGACAACCAGGACTTGGATGACTGAGAATCTTCATAGACATTAAATCTGGATCACATCCATTTTTCTCCTTCCCAACTATATAATGGCTTCTGGAAAATATGTCCAATTCATAAGGACTATGGTGCAATTTGAGAATCATAGCATTAGCAGGACAATTTAATCTATTCCCACATTGCAGTTTGGTGAAGAAATTCAAATTAAAACTTCCCAAATAGAAGGCAGTGACCTGAGGATTCCAAGAAGGAAACAAGTTATTTTAAAGAACTTGACAATGCTTTTAGATGCTGGATCAGACACAACTGGTCATTTCAATCTTCGTCTAATGTAAGTGAAATTCCTTTTGACTTTTGTGTCTGATTTTGCAAATGTCCAGCTAGCTAATTACTTGGGGGAAGAGAACCAGAGGGGACAATGGAAGGCTTTTTTTAAAAAATGCTAATTTATTAAATAGGCGTATCTCTGTGTTTAAGAATCAGCAAGCATGTTTCTGCCTTTCTTTTGCCCATGGTCTCTTTAAATTAATCTCCCAAGTTGGAAGTGCTTGCTTAAGATGCATGTTCTGAAGGGGAATACACAGCCTTGGTCTAGGATAACTCGCCATAGCCAATTCACCATGACTAATTCACTGCAGTCAGCTAGCTGTTGCCAACTCACCTTGGGATAACTTGCCATTGGGCAATTCACCACAGGACAATTCAACACTGTATTCATTTCATTTAGTTACTTTTATTACTGGTGACTAATTTTTCATAGAAATTATTGTAACTCTTATATTTCTTGATTGAATTTCTTATTTTATTATTATTGGTTGAAATTAATTTAACTTTTGTGTTTGTTGAATTTTCTTATGGCGAGTTGTCCCATGGCAAATTGTCTACAGTGAGTTGGCCACAGCAATTTATTCAACTTCTAGCACAGCCTGCGTGACAGAGAGTGGGTAGGAAGGAAAACAAGACAGATTATTCACAAAAGCTCCTTTTTTGAAAAGCTTTGAGAAATATTGCCTTTATTTTGCTGGTTTAAAACCACAGGCTTATTACTTTACACTCAGCTGTCCTTTGTGCTCTCAAGTTCATTTTGCTTGAGAAATACATTGCTGGGATCTGAGTGAAAAGTCCTTTTCTCTGTCTGTCTGTCTGTCTGTCTGTCTGTCTATCATCCACCCAGCAATCCACTTAAGTCAGTGGTCAGACCTGAACTTTCAAGAGTATGCTAATTCTTCCATAGGCATCAAAACTGTTAGGTATCAGTAGAGAAATTAGAAGGTGCCACATTAATAGACACATAAAATAGTAAATAGAAAAAAACATAAATGACAACTTTATCTGCCCATCCCACCTTCCCTCGAGGTAGGAAAATCTGCCCCAAATAGAAATGCATCAAGATATAAAAATGATGCATTATGTTTCTTTGACTGTTTCTTGACTGTTATTCTTCCATTCCAATTCTCTCCATAAAAAACAGGCATTAATATTTGTCAGTGAGCCCAGTTAGACAATGTCACAGCAACAGCTTGTGACATAGGATTCTGAAAACAATGCCATTTCAAGAAGAGTCCACAAATAAATTTATCTTTGTTTTACATCTTCAAATCAAGCAGCGGGGTGGCGGAGAGAGAGTTCAGAAGGATTTGGTTCATGTGAATGAATAGTGTAGAGTTGTTCATAGTTATGTATACAGTACTGCATTTGATGTTATTTATATACACTGCTATGGTGGGATGACTGATTTATGTGGGGGGGGGGGTTTGCTAGAAAATGAGGTGTGAAGATGCAGAAAAGAAGAATATGAAGTTAGTAAAATTTACATTTGCTCCATGACCTAAGACAGCAATTTGCTTAATGATATTTATCTGCAAAAATGGGGGTTATTAATTACTTATTTTTGGTCAGTTCTGGTAGTCAGGTCAAATCCCTAACTATCAGGATGTAGATCTAAACAGGAACACCACTGTGGTTGGGTGTGTAGGATGTACAGAAATTCAACACAGTAGTCATAATTAAAGCCCCACATTATTTTTACACTTATGCATAATGCACATAATAAAGAAATGAGGTTTAAGTCATGCAGTCAAGGCTGACATTTTTTTAATGTCCTGAGATATTGCTGGATCTGAACATGTTTATCTGAGCCATCCCTCAGTAATTAGCAATATTGAGCTATCTCCCACACTAATTAGCTACATTCACTGAGAATTTTTTTTTTCATCTCAATTTACTATTTTCAAAGAAATCACTGGAGAACCCTAGATTCTTCTTTGAAAATCAAAATAAATCCCACATGACATTTTGTAAAAACTTATATTATTACTAGTTTCATGTGCTCTAGAGCTGTGGTGACACAGTGGTTAGTATGCAGTACTGCAGGCTACTTTTGTTGCCTACCGGCTGCCTGCAGTTTGACAGTTTGAGTCTCACTGGCTCAGGGTTGACTTAGCTTTCCATCCTTCCAAGGTCAGTAAAATGAGGACCTAGATTGTTGGGGGCAATATGCTGACTCTGTAAACTGCTTAGAGAGGGCTGTGAAGCACTGTGAAGCAGTATATAAATCTAAGTTCTAAATAAGAGTTCTAAATAAACTCTAAATATCATATCCTAAAGATCTTTTGTTTCTACTATCAGCCTATCATTTGACAGGAGCACAGACAACTGTGTACCTTCAATCCTCAGTATATCTAAATTGATGGTGGAATTTTTCTGTTTGCAGGTAACAAGATTAAAACTGGGACTGTCTGCATCCAAAGTAGGTACTTTATCACTAGGAACCATCCTTTCTATATTTTTCCATTCATCCAACCTGTTGTTTCTCAACCTTGGCAACTTGAAGATGTCTGGACTTCAACTCCCAAAATTCGCATTTTGGGAATTGAATCCACACATCTTATGGTTGTCAAGGCTGAAGAACATTTCATCAAACCTGATAAGTTTTAAATTTGTATCTATAATTGATCCTTATTGGTTTATCCAATTCCACAATGCTATTCTATGCATTTGCCCTTTAAATCAGATTTTTCTTTTTCTTTTTACAATCCTGTGATCCCTTAATTCAGGGTATAGTTCAGATGATTGAATGAAGCTGAACATTTATTGGCTGGATGCCCTTCCTGACACCTATGTGGAGGTTGCAGAAGATTTTTTTTTTTTTTTTTGGCTCCCTGAGAAACATTTGTTGCTACACAGGATTGAACTCTCAACTTTCTGAGTAGGAGGTGAACTCTTCACCACTAGGCCACCATGCCACTTGCCCTTTAAAGCAGAATAATAATAAAAATATCATCAGACACCTGTTTCTAATTGCTTTGTCAAGTTAGGCACAAAACAAAGGTTGCCTCAGATTAAGAGAAGAGAGAAGACTTCATGAAAGGAAATGCATAAACCCAAAGCTATCAACAATTATCTGATGTTATGATTGAACCCTGTCTGCATTTAATTGTGCTTCCTGACACCATTAAAGACATTTATCTAAAAGCATTCTTTTATGGTAATGAAGTTTTTATTAAGCATGGTTAAGTTTTATAAAAATACCTGATGATAAATTAAGAAGCGCAGAAGCCCAAAATGAAACATTTGGGTTTAATGCATTAGGAAGCATAATTGATTAAATTATCTCATTTGTAATAAAGTTTCACACAAGCTGTGCTGGGTGCATATCATCTCCAATTCATTGTTCGTTCTCTCCTTGGAGAAGAATAATTACACCTAGTTCTTGCAATCTTTCTTTTTCCTTCTATTCCCTTCTGTAACTGGTAAACATGCAAATCTATTTCTCTGCTCAGTTTCCCTTGTCTCTCCTATGGTCTGCCATATGAGAAACAGAGTTCTAAGCCAGGGAAGATTATATATAAATCTATTTACCACAACTGGTTTTTTCTCAATTATCTTAATAATTAACTTTGATTTTGCATCCATGATGATTCATATGGCTTTAAATTTAATGCCCACTCAGTTCAAAAGCAAGCAACAAGTTTTATTTATAAAACACATCTCTAATGTCCCAGTTCAGAATAAATAGTTTAATTCTCCTGGGAGCTAAAGGAACTAAAATCAACCCCAGCAGTTTGGCTAACCTTTTAAGGATCCAGTCATGATGCTGGAGATGAGAGGATAAACAAAGAACTTGCAATCTGTTAGACAAACTGACAGGTTGCTGAGCTACAAGGGAAGCTCCAAAAATATCTTGAGACATGAATATGTGCAAATTTCCCTCTGCTCCTAAAGGAACATAGCTGTTTCAATTGAGAAAGATCATTCTATCATGACATGGCAATCCTAGTCTTGGATAACCCAAGTCTGATGATTTGTTGCCCTCCCAAGCACTCTATCCCTTCCCCCCATTTCAACCTTTCCTTATGTTATGCTATCAACATAATGTTTTCCAACACTCTCAAAAGTGGTCCAGAGCTCTTAAAAAATGCTCATCCATGGATCTGGATTGGGTTACTTGAGGGGCAATGTTCAACCATTGTTTTTACCTGATAAAAAACAACAACATGGGCATGCTCTTATGTCAGCCAAGGAACATTGGCTGGTGGGGACTGGAGTAATGTTTTTCCTGTCATACCTCCTAGCTTTTGGAACATTATTTCTCCAGAGATTAGGATGGCCACGATCCTGATGGCCTTTTGTAAAGACTCAAAGACCTGTTTATCTGCCCTAGGGTCCCAAATCTATGATGGGCCCTTTTTTCAACCATGGATTATAAGTTTTCTCAACTGATTTATATATTTAATTTTCTTTTTGTATTATGGTTGTAATTTGGTTTTCCATTGATTTTATGATTGTTCATACTGATAGTATTGTTTGAAATGGATGGCCAAATAAATTGAATCAATAAATGAACCAATCAATCAATAAACAGAAAATAACAATGCAAGAAGGGAACCAGTACAGTAATTTTCTTTCTCTCCATTTCTTGTTTGGATTTCTGCAAATTTTAGAAACTTGATGCTTTCCCCATACACTCCAAAATTCTAAATTGTGCAGAAACTGCACAAGGACATATATACAAAACAAAGTTGCAGAAATTTATCAGAGTAACAACACCAACTTTTTCTTGACCCTTCTTTTCTAATATTAATTATTAACTAAAGCCAAATGCCTTAATAAAGTTGAAATAAAATGATGAGCATGTTCAAAGCAGCTCTATTTAACTCTTTTTCTCCTAAACAAAACAAAATTCTGAATCACATTTATTATTGATTTCATTGTTCATAATGCAAGGCTCCCCTCCTCCCCACAACTAGGTTGTTAAAATATTGTGTATCTCTTACATTTTGGGGTGACTTTCATTTCATTTGAAGAATTTGCACCATGTGTTACCATATTCAGCTGAATACTGTTATTTCTTCCTCTGGTGCAGCTATGGCAACAGAAACATTGTCAAGATGTTTTCTGATTAGGGGATAGGAAGTTAAAACATATGAAGAACAGTTGCAAGAACTGGAAATATCTAGTCTAATGAAGAGAAGGATTAGAGATGACATGATAGCAGTCTTCCAATATTTAAGGGACTATCACAAAGAAGAGGGAGTCCAAAGCACCCCCGCATAGCACCTGAAGACAGGATAAGAAGTAATGGGTGAGAATGGGGGAAAGTAGCTTTGAAGAAGTTAAAAGACAAAATTCTGCATGCTTTAGTTTTGTATCTTCTTTCAACCAAACCATTTACAATTAGCCTGATGTTTGCATTTTAATAAATATACAGTATATGTATATTTTTGAAAATGAGGTCTTAGAAAACACATATACAAGGGATAAACTTACTTTGGGGTTTTATTTCATGAAAAGGTTTTCTGTCTAAAAAGAGGAAAGGGGTAGTGGGAGGGGAGAGGGAGGGGGGAGGGAGGGAGGGAGGGAAAGAGAGAGAGAGAGAGAGATGCACTTAATAAACAATCAAGGAATGATTAATTTCCACCCAGGTATAAGTGAAACATTGGCTGCTAACAAACCCCATTTTAGGCAAAATCTTCCTGCTTCCATTCACTTCTATCTTTTAGATTGAATATATCTTAAGATTTCATTTTCATTTTGTTAGGGATAGGGGAGGGGTTTTATTATTTTAGAGAATTGTCATTTTAAACAAACAGATTGTGTGAAAGATTCTAGATTTGGGAGTTAAGTCTGGACTACTTATCTTGTGGTCGATCAGGTTTATATATGATAGTTTTCCACAGAATACAATATTTTCAAGTATAGGGGTTCAACATTCCAACTGACAAACCCAACCAAAGCAGGCACAGTTGAAACAATCCAATCTCTTAATGCAAAATGCATCATTTCAGCATTGATGAGGGCAAAACCAGTTCTAGCTAATTCATGTGCGAACCCACATAATTAAAGTATAGGGTTCTCCCTCCCCCGATTATTGCAGGGCATATTGTCCAATTGAATCTCATTGTTTTGTCATGAGAAAAAGTCTTTGACAAAGTGAAGTGTCCTTGGCTCCCATGTTCGTCTTCTTGATGCTTGGAGCCTACATTCCATCTTCCCTCCCCCCCCTCCGTTCATTGGCAAGCTGAGAAGCGATAATGGTTGCAACAGGAAAAGCACACTTTAATTCTTGACAGGTGGACCCCCCCAAATACCTAGAAAACAGTAATTACATGTTACTATTATTTATTCTGAACTCTTCCCTGGAGGGCCCCTGACTTCTGAGGCTATTTTACATAGAATCAGCCTTAATATTAGGGACTTTGAGCCACCTCGCTTCTGAAATTGGGTAGACTTTCCATTGTACCAAGCATTGTAACTTTCCTTTATAGTGCCTAGAATATAAGATTCATTTAACCACATAGCGTCTTTCATCTCCCACTATAATCAGACCTGGAGCATCTTTGCCAATTGCCCTTAAGTTAGAACCCTGGGCTGGTTTTAGCAAACTACAATGGAATACTGGATGCACCTTTCCCAATATCTTAGACAATTTCAGTTCTACTATGACTGTGTTGATCACCTTTACTATGGGAAAGGGTCGTACATACTTGGGACCCAGTTTTCTGTAAGGCAGCCTCAGCTTTAAATACTGAGTGATCAGGTACATTCTGTCTCATATGTGGAACTCCCCTTGGTGAATCTGTCTCTTATCAGCTAAAGCAAGCTGACTCTCCATTGCTGGGGCCTTTTTTACATTAACCCATGTGTTTCGGTGGGAATCTACTCCCTCCTTAATATCAACTTCCTTGGTGGACCCCAAATCAAGTGTCTGTTGGTAGTTCCTTTTTCATTTGTTGGATCAAAGCATCATTAGAGTTCAGGGTTTTCCTCTTCATCTGCTGCTAAGTGGTCACTTGCACTGCCCACTGTTTCATAGGAATAATAGAATTAACTATTTCCTCTTGGGTGCTTTTGTATTGGGGCATGTGGGACAGCACATCAGCTTGGAAATTTTTTCCCCCAGGATGTACTTCAATGTAAATTCAAACTGATTGAAGTATGAGCCCAGCACACTTGCTTCAGGGAGAGTTCTCTGCACTTCCAGATTTTTGTGGTCAGCCCATACTTCCAAAAAAAGGGGGATTTGGCTGCCCTCTAAGAACTGTCTCCATGTCAACAGCACCCACCACATTGCGAAGGCTTCTTTCTCCCACAGCACCCTTTGTGTCTCCATCTTGTTCAATTTTCGGGATGTGTAGACACATGGTTGCAGATTCCCCTCTTTGTTCTTTTGGAGGAGAATTGCCCCACTGCTGGCATCCACCTGGTATCCACCTGGATCACAAAGGGTTACTCAGGGATGGGGTGCTTTAGGACCGGCTTAGCTGCAAGTAGTCTCTTAAGCTTCTCAAATGCCCCTGGGCATTCCATTATCCAGGTTAGTGGCTGGTTGAGCCAAGGTTTCTCCCTTCCTCCTCTGGTTTTCAATAGTTTTGTGATTAGTAAGGTGATTTTTGCAATGGAGGAGATGAATTGCTTAAAGAAGTTTGTGAAGCCCAGGAAGCTTTGCAAGTGTTTATGGGTCCATGGGGAAAGCTTTCTAAAATACTTTCACTTCCCCCGGGTCCATCTCCACCCCCACACAAGATACTCTATAACATGGGTAGTCTAGGCTGGTCTTATGGAACTCACATTTTGACAGTTTGGCATACAACTTGGCATTCATAAGGTTTTTTTTCAGTACTTGACATACTAGTTTCACATGTTCTTCCATCATTTCAGAATAGATGAGAATGTCATACAGATACACCAGAACCCCTTTGAGTAGGTGCTCATGCAATACCTCATTTATTAGTTGAATGAAATGGCTGGCACTCCCTGTAATCCAAAATGCATCATCCTAACCTGGTAGCATCCTAAAGGGGAATTGAAGGTGGTCAATTGATTTGATTCTTTGATTCTCACTGTGTTCTGACCCAACCGGGTTCCCAGAGAGCAAACACAGACAAAGGCAGCAGCCCCCACCTTTCAAGGTTGAATCATGAATGCTGTTCCTCTACAGATAAACGACTGCTTTTCAACAATTATCTCCGACAAGAAAGAGCCTTTCCAAGTTGTTTGTCAAGGCCGCCAAAAACCCAGAGATAAGAACTAATTTACAAGATTCACGAACTAAGATGTCCACCAGTTGAGCTAAGAGCTTCTTTGCTATCTGCAAAGAATGCTTTTACAAACCTGGCTTTTATCCTCTTGAGGCCATTACCTTGCAGCCTTACTCCCAAGTCACCTGTGCTGCTGTAATTGTTCTTTCCTCTGAGTAATTCTTTGTGCACATGCATTTGGCACAGGCTCCTCGGGAACTTCCTCATCACTGCTGCCAACCCCACAATCTCTGAAGGCAGCAGTCCACTCCCTGATGGTCCTGGCCCCTCAAAGTAATCGCTCTCCTTAGCCATCTGCACCTGCTGCCGGCTAACTACCAAACACTGGGGCCCTCATTCCATTTCTCCCTTCCCTTCCCCCTGGTTCATTGGCAAGCTGAGAAGCTATAATAGTTGCAACAGCAAATGCATACTTTGAATCTTGAAAAGAGGAAAAGAATGGACTAAATATATATGAATATGAAATGACTCTCAATCTAGGAAACTGTTTTCAGATTCTAGACTGTCTAAAAAATACTTGTTTGTTTTTTAAAATAATTTTATCAGCACTGTTAAGCCTGGGTTCCCCAACCAGGGTTAAGGAGACAAGCTAAACAGAATGTGCAGCGTTAGTCAGATAGGCACACAGATAAATGAGTGATATAAGTTT
This sequence comes from Hydrophis major, assembly GCA_033807585.1. Lineage (NCBI taxonomy): Eukaryota > Metazoa > Chordata > Lepidosauria > Squamata > Elapidae > Hydrophis > Hydrophis major. The sequence continues at coordinate 12,015,269 of CM066334.1, read as the reverse complement.
GTATGTTTATTAACATACAGTAAAAATAACAGATACGCTTGTGCTATCAAAAATATAGTTTATTCCATTATGAGTTCATAGCATAGTCAAAATAACAGTCCAATAGTCATGTATCATTTAGTCAGTCCATTCAGGGATATTCAGTTAGCAAAGTCCATGCAGAATATCCTATGTCAGTTCACTTACAAATCAGTCCTTTGTTTATCTCCCGTTCCAGCAATGCAGTCTTGATTCCAAGCAGTAATTAGGGATCATCAAAGCCAGAGAGAGCAAGTTGATGTTCCTTGCTTCTTTTAAAGTGCTTTCACAACCACTCCCCTAATTACAGTCCTACAGTTATAGTTGCAGACACTTTAACTAACAAACTATGACAACATTATTTATTATTTTACCTAAACCAGTTAGGGTAAACAATGTTATCCCTAACAAGCACCACTTGCTGAAGAGGAGCTAATTTCCAGGAGGAGGAAGTTTCTAAATATCATTAATTCTGGAAAAGAATAAGGAAAGTTAACAAAACCCATTTAAGGCAGGATATCAGCCCCCACTAATTGAAAAACAAGTAGTCAACTGAAAAATGAGAAGCATTAGAAATGTCCAGTGTTGAACATTGCATGACTGTCTTCTATGCTGCTTTTGCAATAAAAAAGGGGGATTGAGCCATAATTCTTGAATATGAGAGTCAGTTAGGGTTTCCAAATAAAGAAACTGCTGCATGCAGCAACCATATGCCTAAAGATACTGCATAATCATTTCTATTCCAGCCATCTGCCCAGTCCTCTGTAAGCAGGCACACCACATAGGGGATTGAATATGTATATATGTGTGTATATACACAGTAGTGGTGCTAGTGGACAGGGAGGAGGACAACTCATTGAAACAGCAAGCTTTTTGAAAGTACAACTTTATTTTCAAGTCTTTAGCATTAACCAATGCCCCATTCTTCTCTGGAGCTACATGGCAGAAGAAACATCCAGACTCAGCATAGTTAGAAAAAATTATTGAAAATTTAATGCTATATCTATGCTGAAGATTTCCACTCCCTGATTTTGTTAAGATAGAAATCTAAAAAAATCTCTTGTATGTGTACATGAGAGAGAGAGAGAGAGAGAGAGAGAGAGAGAGAAACAGAGAAAGAAACAGAGAGACACAGAGAGACACAGAGAGATCACAGAATCTAACTTTTAGATGTTAGGTGCAAGCAATCAGGTCAAGGAGGCCATCTACATTAAGGTTGAAAAGCTCTTTCTCAACAGAGGGGAGAGATATGACACTACCTTTTCCAACAGTGACCACAATATGATGGACTTTTGTCTCAACATACACCCACACAAAAAACATCACAATGACGTAAACCCCAATTATAACTTCAAAAAACGCAACTATGATCTTATAGACAACAATCTCTCATCCCTTGATTGGCAATCTCTATTCACTGGATGCAATACTGTTGAAGACCATTACAATATATTTTTTCTTGAAGTCCAAAGAATCATCAAACTATATGTATCAATAACAACTCCAAAACTCAGAAAAAACAGATTACCCATAGCAATAAGGAAGCTTCAATCCAAAAAGAAATCACTTTGGTGGAAAAACAAATCTGGTCACGTTGCCAACTTCAAAGCCGATACAAAAATTTATGCCACCAGATAAAGACTGAATGCACCAATTATCACATTAAACAAGAAGAAATCCTTCTATGCATCAATTCCACCCGCGTTTTTTACAATTTTGTAAACAACAAAATAAAAGACTCAAGGTCCATCCTACTCCGGATAGGACCTAATGGTAAAGACTGCAATGATGACACCATTATAGCCAACCTCTTTAACACATTCTTTGGCTCAGTATTTGTAAACAGCAATGGATCATGCCCAGTATGTCCTAGTTGAACCACAGAAAATACAATGATCTAATACATATCAATTTTACAGAAGACATTGTTGAAAAATCACTATGCAATCTAAAACTATCTCTATCTATTGGACCGGATGGAATATGTGCCTACTTCTCAAAAAAGCTATCCACTGCTGTAGCTGAACCTCGAAGCATAATCTTTGAAAAATCTTTTAGGACCAGCTTTAGATTTGGCAAAATGGGAAAATTTACAACTGTCATTAATAGGGAGAATATCAACAATCAAGATGAATATATTACCCAGAATTTTATATTTGTTCCAAACAATTCCAATTAGGCTTGGAAAAGATTACTTTGTAGATTTAAATAAAATTGTGTTGAAATATATATGGCAAGGTAAGAAAGCGAGACTAAAGCTAAAACTTTTGCAAGATGCTAAAATAAGAGGAGGATTTGGTTTGCCTAATTGGGAGTTGAACAACCAAGCTACAAATTTGATGTGGGTAAAGGAATGGATAACATTAAGAAATATTAGATTGTTGCTATTAGAAGGACATGATCTGTTGTTGGGGTGGCATGCTTTCCTATGGTATAAAGGAACTAAATCACAGGGGTATTTTAGAAGACATTGTATACAGGAGTCTCTGTGGTTAAACTGGAAGAAGACTAAAAGACAATGTTATTTGAAAATTCCAGAGGTTGACTTCCAGTTTGCAGGGCTTCGGCGGCAGCAGGAATCCGCGATTGTGCATGGTTTCTGTTGCGCTCGCCACTGGAGTGCCCTGATCCAGCCGGATTTGGGGCTATAGTTACCCTGTAGAGGTAACTGTAGATAGGGGAGATCTGGCAGGGGTCTCGGGGAATCGCAACCCCCATCCTCAGCTGGCTCAACTCCCTTTTCCGAAAGCAGTGGAGCGACGGTCAGCAATGGCTGCCACAAAGAAGCTCTCATCTGGATAAGAATGTGCAGGAGGAAGCTGAGAAAGTGAAAGTTCTGGCTGACCGGGATAATAAGTAGTATTTAAATACCCTGGAATTTGAATTTAATTAAAGATACATTGCTCCCAAAGAAGATTGGAAAAAGTGGCGAATGAAAGTTGAAAGGGAAAGTTTGTTTTTTTTCACTCTCCTTCCTTACGGTGACAGCTGTTGAATGAGAAATCGGAAAAACCCGTTTTGGTATCAGCTGGTAATTAAACTGGAAAAGTAAAGCCAAGGGGACAATAAAGATTTCTGAACACTGGAAAAAAAAACTTTCTTTGTTATAAGTGGGAAGGGAAAGGAAAAGAATTAATATTAAGATTTTGCTGGAAAAGGCTGCTTGGAATTTATAAGACTAGAGCTAAATTGTAACAAGACTTCTAAAAGATACATTTTAAATTGGAACTTTGCAACTGAACTGTAACCTCAGGAAGAGAAAGTGTAAAAAGAAGAAAGTGCTAAATGAAACAGTCTGTGTATATTTGGATTGCTTGGTGGCTTTGGGACTTTTGGAAATTATTATTTGAAAGACTAAAAACATTTGAGTTATTTAAAAAAATTTTTTTTTTCACATTAGCATTACTTGTCAATGAACTGAAAATGGTATTCAAAAAGTTAAAAGAAGAGAAACAAGAAGGGAAGGGCTCTTCTGGCTCTGTTTTCCATTTCTTAGAAATTGTGATTTCTACTTATCAGAAACTACAAGAACAAGAAGATTGGGATGAAGAAGAAGCCATCTTTAATGAACAAGCAACTCTAGCTGGGGAAGAAAAGGGAAAGAGGGGAAAGAGAATGGAGAATTTAGACCTAAAAACAAAATTTAGACCTAAAAAAACAAAAAAGGGAAAAATAAGGTGAAAAATTGATACAATGTTAGAAAGCAACAGAAAAGAGGAACACAGAAGAGGGTAGAGATCAAGAGGGTGGAGATCAAGAGACAAGAGGGTAAAAAGGCTAGATTGGAGAAGAAAGGAAGGGAAAAGGGAGAGAGAAGTTACAAAGGTTTGAAACAAGATGTAAAGATAGGATTTTTCAGAGATAATGGGTAAAAATATAATTAAAAAAGAGATTCTGCAAAAGTACATAAGATTGTATTGTTATATTTGTATTTGAAATAATGTTAGAAAACTGGAACATTATATGATTATAAAATGGGATAAAATATTAAAAGGCATGTGTAAAATGTTTAAGACTTAACGATAGAGTTTAATTTGCTATGGATTATTGTTTTAAATATATTATAAACTTATTATTTTTTCTTATTTTAAAATATAGTAAGTAGCTTTGGAATGTACTAAGCAGAATCCAAATGAAAATTATATATTATTTTAAGTGTTAAATTTAGGGGAAAGATATAAAGGCATCATACTTCAATCAGTGATTACAGGAGAAATTTTGTATTAATGAGAAAAGATAATAGATAATTGAAACAGAACAGACAAAAGATATAAGCATAATGATTTAAATTGAGATGAAATAAATAAAACAGAATTAAGAGAGTGAAAAGAGGGGAGAAGCTATGTAGAAAATGTAGAATGGTAAATAAGATAGGAAATGGTATATAAAGTGAGCATGAATTCGAATTTATGTCTGTACAAAAAGATGTAACCCGGGATTAAGCCACTTTCCAAAAAGAAGTTTTATGTTTTCATGTTTTGTGTTTTGTTTGTGTATGTTTGTTTATTGAAAATTAATAAATTTTATATATATATATATAAAAAGAAAATTCCAGTCTGGCTATCGACTATTGAAGCATTTTCTTATCCTATAATATATAAAAAAGAACAAACAGTTAGATATTGTGAAATATTGAATGAAAAAGGTGAACTTAAATCTATACAAAAATTAGAGGAACAAGGTATAAAGATGAATTGGTTTTCATATGCGCAAATACATTCAAGGTATGATAAAGATTCTAAAATGGAAGATTTCTATGATAAATTGACTGATTTAGATAAGATTTTGACAGGTACTGATGAAAAGGTGATTAAAAAATTGTATGGATATTTATTAGAAATTAAATTAGAAGAAGAAGTTAAAGAAACTATGATTGCTTGGGGGAAGAATTTTGGATATGGGATCGATTTAGAGAAATGGCAAAAATTATGGTTTCAAAATTATAAAATGACAATGTCAACAGCATATAAAGAAAATTTGTATAGGATGTTTTACAGGTGGCATTTTCCCCGACAAGAATAGCAAGAATGTTCAAGACCAAATCTGAAAAATGTTGGAAATGTCATCAGATACCTGGCTCATATTACCATACATGGTGGACTTGTGCGGATGCTAAAAAATATTGGACTAAAATCCAGATATGGTTGGAAAAAATGACAAAAAAGCATATAGATTTGAAACCAGAGATATTTTTATTGGGAATTTTACCTGAAATATATAGTAAAGAATTGAAATACCTGATTGTAAATGTATTAACAGTGGCTAGGTTTGTATTCACTAAAAATTGGAAAAATGAGAAAATACCATCACCGGAGGAAATCATTAAGAAAATATTGGAATGTGCTGAAATGAGTAGATTGACATTTGAAATCAGAGAACAAGATGATAAACAATTTTATAAAATTTGGGATCTATTCTATCAATGGTTTGATAATAAAACATGGTAATGAAATATGTAGTTTCTTAGAAAATAATTAAATATATAAAGAGGTATTTTTTTCTTATTATATATATAAAATGATTGTAGGATAGATTTGAGATGATAATATGAACTGTCATGAAACAATTTAAGTTAAATATGATTATTTCGTAGAACATGAATGAATAAAAATACAGTCAAATGATTAACAATGATATTAATGTATTTAATACTTGATTGAAAATATGAGAATACATACAATGTAATTGTAATTGAAGACTATGAAATGGAAGCACAAAACAATTTGTAAAACAACTGGCACACTGTATGTATATATAGGGAAGATGGCTTGATGTTTTAATGTTTTGTTTGTCCATGTTCGTTTTAAAAACACACACACACACACACACACAAATATGTGTGTGTGTGTGTGTGTGTGTGTGTGTGTGTGTGTGTGTGTGTATCTTTGGTTATTTGGGTTTTCTCCTGCAAATATATATATTTGTTTTCTGAGGTTCTCGCGGGTATTTGCATGTGGACCTTTGGTTATTCGGGTTTTCTCCCGCGTAAGATTGGGAGTATCTAGGCAACGTTTCGATGAAGTCTCATTCATCATCTTCAGGCTTGGTCTTCAGCTGCTTCTTCCTTTTAACTGCTAGTGGGGGTGTGACTTGATTGGGTGGGGGCTTGGCTGTGTTCTGATTGGTTGGGGGGGTTGGCTGTGTTCTGATTGGCTGGAGGCATGTTCTGTTCAGGTGGGGGCTTGGTTGTGCTCAGGTTAGTCTGAATTATCAGAGGACACAGATGTGAGCCAGAAGGATGAGAGATTATCGGACAGGCAATCCTTGCCAGAGCCTTCGAATTCACTCATGCCAGCAACTGATCCACAAAATGAGTCAGAGGCCTCTAATGGGGAAACTGACAGATCGTGGATTGATGCTAGAATCAGGAGAAGAATGAAACGCCAAGTTGAAGGGAGGCGTCAAGCCAGACATTGATTAGAGAGACTGACACGCCCATCCAGGTGATTTAAGGAGGATTGCTGATTCTCAAACTTTGCTTGGAAGCAAAGTGTTTGATGTGTCGAAAGGATACGTGTGGAGCGGCCTTTGTAATTTATGGACATTCTGAATTACCAGACAGATTCTGGGAAGTCTGCCAAGGACTGGAATATAGTATTATTAACTCTTTTTTAGTCTGGCTTTGTTTTGTTTGAATATTTTGAACTGTGGAACTCTGAATTCTCACTTGTGAATATAGGTGAGACATAACATTTTTGCTTCCAAGCCTAACAAACCATCTTCAAAACAAGATGGACCAAACCCAACTGCAGAGTTTGGTGGAGCAGCAGCAGCAACAGATAAATCAACTACTTCAAATCAATGTGACTCTTCAAAATCAGGTGACACAACTAGTGAATCATATTTCCAGTTTGCAAAGCCTTGCTGCTGCTCCCTCAGCCCCTCCCTTGAGGAAAAGCCCGGTATACATGCCGGAAAAATTTTCAGGGCAAATGGACATGTTCCCGGCATTTATGGGTCAGTGCCAATTGTTTATATCTCTGAGGCCTGAAGATTTCCCAAACGACCGGGCTAAGGTAGGATTTATGATTAGTCTATTATCTGGGCAGGCTGCCAAATGGGCTACTCCCTTGTTAATTCAAGATAGCCCGTTGTTGGACAATTTTCAGGGTTTTTTACAACAGATGAGAGTTATGTTCGAAAACCCAATTAAAATACAAACTGTGGTTATGGGACATTTATCAGGGGAAACGTCCCCTGCAGGAATACATTGCAGAATTCCGTTTGCTGTGTATGGACTCTAATTGGAACAAACCGGCTCATATGGCTGCATTCGAGGAAGACTTGTCTGATGCCATCAAGGATGAGCTAGTCCATGCAGAACGGGCTTCAACGCTGGATGCATTGGTAATTCAGTGCTTACGTATTGAAGCCCGTTTACAACAGTGCAGAAGTAAATGTCCCGTTGTGGAACCACCTTCGTTTTCTCGTGCACAAGCCACGCCACCAAGAGTTTTCCAAACCACAGTTAAGGCTGAGGAGCCGATGGAGTTAGGCGCACTCCACCCTCGCTTAACGGTGTGAGAACATTTGAGAAGGTTCCAGAAAGGCTTGTGCCTTTATTGCAGGGGTCCGGGACATTTTGCAAATTCCTGCACTCGGAGAGGGACTCGCAGACCCGTGCCCGAAACCACTCCTGGCCCATCGGGAAATGGGGTAGGCCTGACCTCAGGAAAACCCTAGGTCGGGCACGTCCTACACCCCCACCCCAAATTGCTGAAGTAAATCCTGGCCCTCCTCGGCATTTACTTTTGGACACTCGTATCTTTTTGCAGTCCCAGAAGGAGGGAATTCCCGCCGTTGCACTGGTGGATTCAGGGGCTACAACCAGCTTTATGGACTGGGCTTTTGTCAAACATTTTGAAATTCCTTTGATTCCTGTGGATCCACCCATTAAGGTAGAAACAGTAGATGGGCGTGAACTCAAGTCTGGGCCCATTCGTTTCACCACCCAGCCAGTGCGTATGCTTATTGGGAATCATGAGGAGGTGATAAGTTTTTATGTCACCTCAAACCTCCATCACCCTTTGGTTCTCGGAGTGTCCTGGCTGCATTTGTACAATCCGTTGGTGGCTTGGGCGCAGAACGACATTTCTTTTCCAAGTCTCCAATGTGTGGACCACCTGAGACACATCTGCGCTGGCCAAGATATCGCCGCTCCTGCTGTTTCAATTCCTTCGGAGCTATCGGACTTCTTCGATGTTTTCAGCGAACAGGAGGCAGATCAATTACCACCACATCGTGCTTATGATTGTCCCGTGGACCTGATACCGGATGCTCCATTGCCAAAGGGTCAGTTATACTCCATGTCAGAGCCTGAGTTGGGCGCGCTCCGAGAGTTTTTAGATAAAAACTTAGCTCAGGGATTTATTAGACCTTCATCGTCCCCCTTTTCGGCTCCCGTTCTTTTTGTTAAAAAGAAATCAGAAGAGCTTCGTCTATGCTGCGACTACTGACGGTTTAACGCCATCCCCATGAGGAATAGCTCTCCCTTGCCGCTCATTCCAGAATTGATGGAGCGGTTGCGGGAGGCTACTATCTTCACTAAACTAGTTCTGCATGGGGCTTACAACCTGGTTTGGATGGCACTCGTTATGGTCATTTCGAGTACACCATCATGCCATTTGGTCTGACCAACGCTCCCGCTGTATTCCAGCATTTGATGAATGACATTTTCCGGGACATGCTGGATAGGTTTGTCGTGGTGTATCTGGATGACATTTTAATTTACTCTTGGTCCAGAGATCACCATCTCCAAAAGGTTCATCAAGTGCTTCAGCGTCTTCGGGAGCATAAACTCTACGCAAAACTGGAGAAGTGTTTCTTTTTTCAGTCGTCGATAGAGTTTTTAGGACACATCATTTCTCCCGAGGGCATTGCTATGGACCCTAAAAAAGTCGAGACCTTGTGCAGTTGGGAAGCCCCTCGTTGAATCAAGGACGTGCAACGTCTTTTGGGATTCGCCAACTACTATAGGACCTTTATTCCGGACTTTGCTAAGTTAATGGATCCCATAACTCACTCCTCTGTAAGAAGGTCCCGTTTCTGTGGGGCCCCCCGCAACAACAGGCTTTTGAAATTTTAAAGAAAGCATTTGTGGCCGAGCTGATATTGAGGCATCTTGATCCGAATCGTCCATTTGTGGTTGAGACAGATGCCTCTAATGTCGCTATCAGAGCGGTACTGTTACAAGCTCCGAAGGACGGCGCACCTCTTTTCCCATGTGCATACTATTCTAGGAAGCTCACAGCTTCTGAGCGCAATTACACCATCTGGGAAAAGGAGTTGTTGGCTATTAAGGCTGCATTTGAGACCTGGAGACATCATTTAGAGGGGGCTTGGCACAAGGTAGAGGTTTGGATGGATCAACGCAACTTGGAACATTTGTCTACCGCTAAGAAGTTGAACCAATGCCAGATTCAGTGGTCGTTGTTTTTTGCAAGGTTCAATTTCTCCGTCATTTATGTTCCAAGTGGACAGAATCGGAGGGCAGACGCGTTGTCTCGGAAGCCTGAGTATATCGGTCCCGAGGATCCTCTTCCTCTATGAACGGTGTTACCACCGGAATCCTTGGCTGTACTTCAAGATCCAGTAGATTTGCGGGCTCGCATACAGGAGGCGCAGCGATTGGATGCGTGGACGCAGCAGAGAAGGGGGGAAGTTGGACCCGATTCCCCATGGTCCTTTGAAGAGGGCTTGCTAAGACATCGGGATTTATTGGACGTACCCACCAGGACGCTTAGAGCCCTCATCATGACGCAATGTCATGACAACCCCGCTGCTGGTCATTTTGGTTTTCACAAAACTCTGCACTTGGTCACCCGGACTTTTTGGTGGCCTAGGGTTTGACACAATGTGTTTTCCTACATCGCTTCTTGCATACAATGTCGACAAGCGAAAGTGGTGTCGGGTGCGCCTCCTGGACTTCTTCAACCACTGCTGACTCTGAGTAGACCATGGGGAGCGATCTCCATGGACTTTCTTATGCACTTGCCCCTTTCATCGGGTTATACGACGGTGCTCATGGTGGTTGACATGCTCACTAAGATGACCCGTTTCATCCCATGTAGGAGATTACCCTCGGCTTGTGTTACTGCCTGGCTTTTCATACAACACGTGTTCTGTTTATATGGCTTACCGGACAGAGTTGTTTCAGATCACGGTGTTCAGTTCACCGCTCAATTCTGGAAAATCTAATGAACGCACTACGAGTACAAGTATGTTTAGCGTCGGCGCACCATCCGGAAACCAATGGCAGGACTGAGAAGGTAATTGGCATCCTTGCCCAATACTTCTGGTGTTTTGTAAATCAATGACAAAACAACTAGGTGACCTATCTTCCATTGGCAGAGTTTGCCTTTAATAATTCTCGGCATACCTCCACCCACATGACGCCTTTTTATGCAAATGTGGGTTACCATCTGAGGATTTTCCCCCTGTCAATCGCAGATTCTCCAGTTCCAGAGGCACGAGATTTTTTGTCAGAGTTACATGCAGTGCATCAATTAATTTCCAGACAATTGGAACGAGCGAAAGCAGATTATAAGCATTTCGCAGATCGTTCGCGTCGAGCGACGCCTCCGTTGGCTGTGGGGGAGAAGTGTGGTTGTCAACTAAACATCTTTGGGTCGATCGCCCGATTAGGAAGTTGGATCATCGCTTTATTGGTCCCTTCCCTATTGAGGCAGTTATTAATCCTGTGGCTTATCGACTCACTTTACCGCGCTCCATGCGCATTCACTCTGTTTTTCATTGCTCCCTATTAGTACCTGACACTCCATCGTGTACTCTTCATTCTCCAGAAGATACAGGTTCTCCATCCAGGCTCAGCACTGAACCTGTTACGGATACTAAAGTAGTCGGAATTTATGATTCATGATGGCTGAAGGGACGATTCCAGTACTTCGTGGGAAGACTGGAAAATGAAATGGAGATTCGCTCTTGGCAGGATGTATCCAAGGTGCATGCCCCAGATCTTATTCGTATATATCATGCACAATTCCCTTCAAAACCACATCCTGATCGTCAGACTCGGGGGAAGGGCCCTGCGGTGAGGGACAGTGTTGTGACTGAAAGGATCGATCCTGCTGTGAGTTTTGACTCTGATGACTCTGAAGATGAAAGGGTGGAGCCTGCTGTGGATGTGGAGTCTGAATTATCAGAGGACACAGATGTGAGCCAGGAGGATGAGAGATTATCGGACAGACAATCCTCGCCAGAGCGTTCGAATTCACTCATGTGAGCAACTGATCCACAAAATTAGTCAGAGGCTTCTAATGGGGAAACTGAAAGATCGTGGATTGATGCTAGAATCAGAAGAATGAAACGCCAAGTTGAAGGGAGGCGTCAAGCCAGATATTGATTAGAGAGATTGACCCGCCCATCCAGGTGATTTAAGGAGGATTGCTGATTCTCAAACTTTGCTTGGAAGCAAAGTGTTTGATGTGTCAAAAGGATACGTGTGGAGCGGCTTTTGTAATTTATCGACATTCTGAATTACCAGACAGATTCCGGGAAGTCTGCCAAGGACTGGAATATAGTACTATTAACTCTTTTTTAGTCCGGCTTTGTTTTCTTTGAATATTTTGAACTGTGGAACTCTGAATTCTTACTTGTGAATATAGGTGAGACATAACATATATATATATATACACACAGATATATACATATACATATACACATACACACACACACACACACATATATATATATACATATACATACACACACACATATATACAATATATACACACACAATTTGACTATACATATATATATACATATATATACACATATACATACACACACACACACATATATAAAGAAAAGTCTTTCAGGACCAGCTCCTTGCCTAACCTATGGTCACAAGCCACAGTTATCCCTATCTTCAAAAAGGGAGACCCCAGCCTAGTTGAATATTACAGACCAATCTCTTTATGCTGCATCACCTGTAAAGTCATGGAATCAATTATTAACCAATCCATTATCCTCCACTTAGAGACAAACAACCTACTCTCTAACAAACAATTTGACTTCAGAAAAAAACTATCCTGTAATCTGCAAAAACATATGGACTACACAACTTGATCAGGGCAAAGCAATAGTCACAATCAACACAGACTTCTGTAAAGCCTTTGATTCAGCGGTATACGACAAACTACTCCTAAAACTAAAATCTTACAGTATCTCTGGACACCTGCATAACTGGATCGAAGCATTCCTGTCAACAAATGATCAAAATTGGGAGAGTCGTATCAAATCCTGTACCTGTCAACAGTGCTGCCCCCCCCAAGGCAGTGTTCTAGGACCAACTCTTTTCATACTCTACATAAATGACCTCTGTGATCATATCAAGAGCAACTGTGTTCTTTTTGCTGATGATGTAAATCTATTCAACACCACAGACAATACTGCCACCCTTCAAAAAGACTCTGTCAAGGATCTTGGAGTATTCATCTCAAATGACCTAAGTGCTAGAACCCACTGTAACTACATAGCCAAAAAGGCATTAAGAGTTGTTAACCTAATCCTACATAGCTTTTTCTCTGGTAATATCACACAACTAACTAGACCGTACAAAACATTTGCTTGACCAATACTCAAATACAGCTCATCAGTCTGGAAACCACATTACGTATCTGATATTAGCATAGTTGAGAAAGTCCAGAAATATTTCATAAGAAGAGTTCTCCATTCCTCTACTCGTTGTAGAATACCTTATGCCACCAGATTTGAAATTCTAGACTTAGAAAACCTTGAATTACGCCATCTTTGGTCTGATCTAAATATGCAATATAAAATCATGCATTGCAATGACTTACCTGTGAATTAGTACAACATAAGAGCACACAATAGATACAAACTCAAGGTTAACCACACCAAACTTGATTGTAGGAAATACGACTTCAGCAACAGAGTGGTCAGTGTCTGGAATACTCTATCTGACTCTGTGGTTTCTTCCCCAAACCCCAAAAACTTTAACCTAGGCTGTCTACTATTAACCTCACCCCTTTCCTAAGAGGTCTGTAGGGAGCGTGCATAAGCGCACCAACGTGCCTACTGTCCTTGTCCTATTTTTTTTTTATTTTTCTTGTATATTTTTCTTTATACATTTCATGTATTCATAACTATGTATATACTTATAACTATTACCTTGTAAGTGATTGACAAATCAAAATAAATAAATAATAAATAAATAAATAGCTATCTCCTGTTTAGAACATGCTTTCAGCAGTTCTAAGAAGATTCCACACCCATTTGCATTATTCAGGTGATCCTGAATGCACATATTAAACTCCAAGTGGCCTCAATGACTCTCAGAAAGAGTGCTAATAACCAGATATCTGCAAGGCATATACATCTTTCCATTCTCCACCATTCAGTCAGAATTGAAGAAGCTTCTCACATGAGAAGCAAGGGGAAAAAAACAAAGTCCAGTTGCCTTTTGAAAAAGCATATTTCAGGTGGATGATTGAAAAGTTCCATAGACATTTAGTAACCAGAATCACTAGTGAAAATTCTCAAGCAGAAACTTTATTTTTAATTGCCTATGTTACAAGAATCTCACCAGACTGGCTGTATTCCCTTGGGGATGGTCAGGTAAGATTTCAGGGACTCTGAGTGAGGTCAGTCCTATGTCTCTTTCTCCAATGCAAGAACTTCAAGCTTGTTCCCTTCTTAACACCTCCCTCCAGTCTAGCTGGAGATTCTACCACATTCTCCTGTTCATTGGTAATGAACTATGGGCTAATCCCTTGCCTGAATAAAAAGTGAAAATCACATGCCAGATTTACATACAAGTGTTGTCTGGTATGAGTCTCTTTTCTCCTTCCCTTGGCAGTCTCAACTCTCGCAGTGCTATAATCAAGTAAATGAATGTTGTTTCCTTATCCTGGTTTACACAAATGCTTCTCTGTCACTCAGTAACTGTTGCTCAAACATGTACACCAGTCCAAGGAATCATACATAATGCATGGCAGATAATTAGCTGTCAGATTCCTTCGGGTAGAGCTACACATTACAAGCAAAACTTGATGAACATTTTCTTCTAGATAAATGTAGATTAAAGGGATGCTACATCAACAAAGAGGGGAATGGGTGTCTGGGTTTCTAAAAGTTATTTATTTAAAAAAAAATAGTTTTTTGATTAATTTATTTGAAGTGAACCTCTAAATATAAGCACAGGCTGTTCATATATCTTATAGGCTGTCATATATGTGTAATGAAAGTGCATTGCTACAAATTTTAAAAACCACAGCAAAATATTTAAATCTTCATGGGAAGTTCATATATATATATATTCTGAGGTTCTCGCGGGTATTTGTATGTGGATCTTTGGTTATTCGGGTTTTCTCCCACGTAAGATTGGAAGTATCCAGGCAACGTTTCGATGAAGTCTGATTCATCATCTTCAGGCTTGGTCTTCAGCTCTGTGCTTCTCAGAGTGATGTGAGCTAAACTAGCACTTAAACGAGCAGTTAAAAGGAAGAAGCAGCTGCAAGCTCACATTACTCTGAGAAGCACAGAGCCGAAGACACAAGCCTGAAGATGATGAATGAGACTTCATTGAAACATTGCCTAGATACTTCCAATTTTACGCAGGAGAAAACCTGAATAACCAAAGATACACACACACACACACACACATATATATATTCTTAAGTTTTCACGGGTACTTACATGTATGGCATTCAGCTTTGTTCGAGTATTTTCCCACGTCATAGTAGTGGTGCTTTTAAAGTTGTAGCTGCATAGGAATTGGAGGTCACATAGTATTCCTGCTCTTTTAATTTCCAGTTTCTCATAGGTTTTGATCTGGTTGTTTATTCCCTCCCCGTAGAGGTTTGATATTTGTTTTCTTAAGTTTTCGCGGGTACTTACATATATGGCATTCAGCTTTGTTCAGGTATTTTCCCACATCATAGTAGTGGTGCTTTTAAAGTTGTAGCTGCGTAGGAATTGGAGGTCACATAGTATTCCTGCTCTTTTAATTTCCAGTTTCTCATAGGTTTTGAGCTGGTTGTTTATTCGCTCCCTGTAGAGGTTTGATATTTGTTTTCTTAAGTTTTCGCGGGTACTTACATGTATGGCACTCAGCTTTGTTCGGGTATTTTCCCACATCATAGTAGTGGTGCTTTTAAAGTTGTAGCTGTGTAGGAATTGGAGGTCACATAGTATTCCTGCTCTTTTAATTTCCAGTTTCTCGTAGGTTTTGATCTGGTTGTTTATTCCGTCCCCGTAGAAGTTTGATATTTGTTTTCTTAAGTTTTTGTGGGTACTTACATGTATGGCATGCAGCTTTGTTTGGGTATTTGGCTGTGGGAGACAAAGTGTGGTTGTCAACGAAACATCTTCGGGTCGATTGTCAATGAAACATCTTCGGGTCGATCGTCCGATTAGGAAGTTGGATCATCGCTTTATTGGTCCCTTCCCTATCAAGGCAGTTATTAATCCGGTGACTTATCGACTCACTTTACCATGCTCCATGTGCATTCACCCTGTTTTTCATCGCTCCCTGTTAGTACCTGACACTCCATCGTGTACACTCTGTTCTCCAGAAGATACAGGTTCTCCATCCAGGCTCAGCACTGAACCTGTTACGGATACTACAGTGGTCGGAATTTATGATTCACGATGGCAAAAGGGACAATTTCAATACTTTGTGGGAAGACTGGAAAATGAAATGGAAATTCGCTCTTGGCAGGATGTATCCAAGGTGCATGCCCCAGATCTTATTCGTATATATCATGCACAATTCCCTTCAAAACCACATCCTGATCGTTAGATTCGGGGGAAGGGCCCTGCGGTGAGGGATAGTGTTGTGACCAAAAGGATCGATCCTGCTGTGAGTTTTGACTCTGATGATGAAAGGCTGGAGCCTGCTATGAACGTGGAGTCTGAATTATTAGAAGACACAGATGTGAGCCAGGGGGATGAGAGGTTATCTGACAGACACTCTTTGCCAGAACCTGAGACCTCATTCATGCCAGCATCTGATCCACAAAATGAATCAGAGGCATCAAGTGGGGAAGTTGACAGATCGTGGCTTGATGCTAGAACTAGAGGAGACTGAGACGTCAAGTTGGCGGGAGGCAAGCCAGACGCTGATTAGGGAAAGTAGCACATTGCCTCAATGAGTATAAAAGGACACAGCTGGGTTTGGAGAGTTTGTCAGGAACAAAGTGACTGAATGAGTGAGGATTTTACAGCAGAGGCTCTGAGGCTGAAGATTGTTTGCTGGGACTGGTATGCCGAATAGAGCAGGGTTTGCTGCTATGGATTGTGATTTATGACAGCCATTATCTTGTGAGACGACTTTCTGTTTGGATTTATTGTTGAAATGGCTGCTTTCTGTTTTGTTTGTTTGAATTTTGAAGGGGAGTCATAACATATATATGTATATATATTCTTAAGTTTTCATGGGTACTTACATGTATGGCATTCAGCTTAGTTCGGGTATTTTCCCACGTCATAGTAGTTGTGCTTTTAAAGTTGTAGCAACGTTTCGGCAGAATCTCATCTGCCATCATTAGGCTTCTGTATTGTGTTCGCCTATGAGTCAGACTTTCACAGCCATTTCTGTTTTAAATTTGGTGCTAGCCTATTGTTGTGCCAGAATGGTGTTTTTCTTCATCCTGATTGTTTGGGAGTCTTGGTCTGTGTTTATTGGTCTTGGAGTTTGCTGTGTTCTGCTTGATTGGTGTTTCTAATATCTACTGTCTGTTTTGTAGCTTTTTTTTTGCCTGGATTGGCTGGCAACATTGTGTTTCTTGTATTGGAGGCTTTTAGTGCAGTTTGGCTCTGAGTAAATGGATGGCTATCATTTATTAGGAAGCTAGGTTTCATCTGGGTGCCTGGTTGGGATATGTTTGAGCTGGAGGTATCAGGGGGGATCTGTTTGTGCCCAGGTGTTTGCCTGGCTTGTGGTGTGGAGATTTTTTTGTTTGTGAGTGCAGGCTTCCAAATAATTGACAGTCTGGTGGAATCATCTCTTCTGTTCATGCTTTCAGATCTTTTTTCAATCTCTATGGTTTCTCAAACAAGATGACACCTCCCGCCTACCAGCCATTTGGAAACCCGCCCTCATGAACAGACGAGTACCTAATATGAAGAATGACACCAGACCCACAGCCACGAGGGCCACACAAGATGCTACCACCACACTTCCACATGGAAAGCAGACTCACACCCACACAGAAGATGAGACATGACCACAGACCAGAAGCCGCACTGCAGCTGCATCACTACCCACTTCAAACCCCTCTGAGCCATACATGAAGCGAACTGACGCCCACCATGAAGATGCGGCATGACCACGAACGTGAAGCCAAACAGCAGGATCACAGCTCACCAGCTCAAATCCCCCAGCAACTAAGACTAACCTGAGCACAACCAAGCCCCCACCTGAACAGAACACACCCCAGCCAATCAGAATAAAGCCAAACCCCCAACCAATGAGAACACACCCCACCCAATCAAATCACACCCCCACTCGCAGTTAAAAGGAAGAAGCAGCTGCAAGCTCACATTACTCTGAGAAGCACAGAGCTAAAGACACAAGCCTGAAGATGATGAATGAGACTTCATTGAAACGTTGCCTAGATACTTCCAATTTTATGTGGGAGAAAACCCGAATAACCAAAGATAGATAGATAGATAGATAGATAGATAGATAGATAGATAGATAGATATAGATATAGATATAGATATAGATATAGATATAGATATAGATATAGATATAGATATAGATATAGATATAGATAGATATAGATATAGATATAGATATAGATATAGATATAGATATAGATATAGATATAGATATAGATATAGATATAGATATAGATATAGATATAGATATATTCTTAAGTTTTCGCGGGTACTTACATGTATGGTATTCAGCTTTGTTCGGGTATTTTCCCAAGTCATTGTAGTTGTGCTTTTAAAGTTGTAGCAACATTTCAGCAGAATCTCATCTGCCATCATCAGGCTTCTGTACAGATGAGATTCTGCTGAAATGTTGCTACAACTTTAAAGGCACAACTACAATGACGTGGGAAAATACCCGAACAAAGCTGAATGCCATATATATACATATATATATATGTTTTCTGAGGTTCTCGCGAGTATTTGTATGTGGATCTTTGGTTATTCGGGTTTTCTCCCGCGTAAGATTGGAAGTATCTAGGCAACGTTTCGATGAAGTCTCATTCATCATCTTCAGGCTTGGTCTTCAGCTCTGTGCTTCTCAGAGTGATGTGAGCTTGCAGCTGCTTCTTCCTTTTAACTGCTAGTGGTGGTGTGACTTGATTGGGTGGGGGCTTGGCTGTGTTCTGATTGGGTGGGGGTGTGTCCTCATTGGTTGGGGGTTTGGCTGTGTTCTGATTGGTTGGGGGTTGGCTGTGTTCTGATTGGCTGGAGGCGTGTTCTGTTCAGGTGGGGGCTTGATTGTGCTGCATCACTACCCACTTCAAACCCCTCTGAGCCATACATGAAGCGAACTGACCTCCACCATGAAGATGCAGCACGACCACGAACTCGAAGCCAAACAGCAAGATCACAGCTCACCAGCTCAAACCCTCCAGCAACTAAGACTAACCTGAGCACAATCAAGCCCCCACCTGAACAGAACACGCCTCCAGCCAATCAGAACACAGCCAACCCCCCAACCAATGAGAACACACCCCCACCCAATCAGAACACAGCCAAGCCCCCACCCAATCAAGTCACATCCCCACTAGCAGTTAAAAGGAAGAAGCAGCTGCAAGCTCACATCACTCTGAGAAGCACAGAGCTGAAGACCAAGCCTGAAGATGATGAATGAGACTTCATCGAAACGTTGCCTAGATACTTCCAATCTTACGCGGGAGAAAACCCGAATAACCAAAGATCCACATATATATATATATATATATGTTTTCTGAGGTTCTCGCGGGTACTTGTATGTGGATCTTTGGTTATTCGGGTTTTCCCCCGCGTAAGATTGGAAGTATCTAGGCAACGTTTCGATGAAGTCTCATTCATCATCTTCAGGCTTGGTCTTCAGCTCTGTGCTTCTCAGAGTGATGTGAGCTTGCAGCTGCTTCTTCCTTTTAACTGCTCCTGGGGGTGTGACTTGATTGGCTGGGGGCTTGGCTGTGTTCTGATTGGATGGGGGGGTGTTCTCATTGGTTGGGGGTTTGGCTGTGTTCTGATTGGTTGGGGGGTTGGCTGTGTTCTGATTGGCTGGAGGCGTGTTCTGTTCAGGTGGGGGCTTGATTGTGCTCAGGTTAGTCTTAGTTGCTGGAAGGTTTGAGCTGGTGAGCTGTGATCTTGCTGTTTGGCTTCGAGTTCGTGGTCGTGCTGCATCTTCATGGTGGGGGTCAGTTCGCTTCATGTATGGCTCAGAGGGGTTTGAGGTGGGTAGTGATGCAGCTGCAGTGCAGCTTCTGGTCCGTGGTCGTGTTTCATCTTCTGTGTGGGTGTGAGCCTGCTTTCTACGTGGAAGTGCGGTGATGGCATCTTGTGTGGCTATCAGGGGTGTGGGTCTGGTGTCATTCTTCAGGTTAGGTACGCGTCTGTTCATGAGGGCGGGTTTCCAAATGGCTGGTAGGCGGGAGGCATCATCTCGTTTATTCATGCTGTGTGGGCGTTTTTCTATCTCTATGGCTTCTCTGATGATTCTGCTGCTGAAGTGTTCGGTTTTGGCGATAGTTCTGGTATTTTTAAAGTCAATCTCATGTCCTTTGACATCATCTCATGGCTTTGAGGTGTTGGACCAGGGAAGAGGTCGGTTCTTCCTTTTTGATTGAGTTCTTATGTTCTTCAATGCATGCACCTATTCTTCTGGTAGTCTGTCCAATGTATGTGGGGGGGCAGGCAGTGCAAGGGATTTCATATACTCCTTGATCAAGGAGTATACGAAATCCCTTGCACTGCCTGCTCCACCACATACATTGGACAGACTAACAGAAGAATAGGTGCACGCATTGAAGAACATAAGAACTCAATCAAAAAGGAAGAACCGACCTCTTCCCTGGTCCAACACCTCAAAGCCACAGGACATGAGATTGACTTTAAAAATACCAGAACTATCGCCAAAACCGAACACTTCAGCAGCAGAATCATCAGAGAAGCCATAGAGATAGAAAAACGCCCACACAGCATGAATAAACGAGATGATGCCTCCCGCCTACCAGCCATTTGGAAACCCGCCCTCATGAACAGACGCGTACCTAATATGAAGAATGACACCAGACCCACACCCCTGATAGCCACACAAGATGCCACCACCACACTTCCACGTAGAAAGCAGACTCACACCCACACAGAAGATGAAACACGACCACGGACCAGAAGCTGCACTGCAGCTGCATCACTACCCACCTCAAACCCCTCTGAGCCATACATGAAGCGAACTGACCCCCACCATGAAGATGCAGCACGACCACGAACTCGAAGCCAAACAGTAAGATCACAGCTCACCAGCTCAAACCTTCCAGCAACTAAGACTAACCTGAGCACAATCAAGCCCCCACCTGAACAGAACACGCCTCCAGCCAATCAGAACACAGCCAACCCCCCAACCAATGAGAACACCCCCCCATCCAATCAGAACACAGCCAAGCCCCCAGCCAATCAAGTCACACCCCCAGGAGCAGTTAAAAGGAAGAAGAAGCTGCAAGCTCACATCACTCTGAGAAGCACAGAGCTGAAGACCAAGCCTGAAGATGATGAATAAGACTTCATCGAAACGTTGCCTAGATACTTCCAATCTTACGCGGGAGAAAACCCGAATAACCAAAGATCCACATATACATATATATATATATATATATATATATATATATATATATATATATATACACACACACACACACACACACACACACACACACACACACACACCTGGGCACAAACACCTGGGCACAAACAGATCCCCCCTGATACCTCCAGCTCAAACACACCCCAACCAGGCACCCAGATGAAACCCAGCTTCCTAACTAATGATAGCTGTCCATTTACCCGAAGCCAAGCTGCACTAAAGGCCTCCAATAAAGTAACACAATGTTGCCAGCCAATCAAGATACAAAAAGAGCCCCCCCCAAAAAAACTGACAGAAGATATTAGTAGCAGAACACAGCAAACTCCAAGACCAATAAACACAGACCAAGACTCTCAACCAATCAGGATGAAGAAAAAACCATTCTGGCACAGCAATAGGCTGCCTCAAATTTAAATCTGAAACCACTGTAAAAGCCTAACTCACAGACGAACACAATACAGAAGCCTGATGATGGCAGATGAGATTCTGCTGAAACGTTACTACAACTTTAAAAGCACCACTACTATGACGTGGGAAAATACCCGAACAAAGCTGAATGCCATATATATATATAAACCTCAGAAAACAAATATATATATATATATATATATATATATATATATATATATATATATATATATATATATATATATTTGTTTTCTTAAGTTTTCGTGGGTACTTACATGTCTGGCATTCAGCTTTGTTCGGGTATTTTTCTACGTCATAGTAGTGGTGCTTTTAAAGTTGTAGCAACGTTTCAGCAGAATCTCATCTGCCATCATCAGGCTTCTGTATAGTGTTTATCTGTGAGTCAGACTTTTACAGTGGTTTCAGATTTAAATTTGGGGCAGCCTATTGCTGTGTCAGAATGTTTTTTTCTTCCTCCTGATTGGTTGAGAGTCTTGGTTTGTGTTTATTGGTCTTGGAGTTTGCTGTGTTCTGCTACTGATATCTTCTGTCTGTTTTTTTTTGGGGGGGGCTCTTGTATCTTGATTGGCTGGCAACATTGTGTTATTGGAGGCCTTTAGTGCAGCTTGGCTTCGGGTAAATGGACAGCTATCATTAGTTAGGAAGCTGGGTTTCATCTGGGTGCCTGGTTGGGGTGTGTTTGAACTGGAGGTATCAGGGGGGATCTGTTTGTGCCCAGGTGTTTGCCTGGCTTGTGGTGTGGAGATTTTTTTGTTTGTGAATGCAGGCTTCCAAATGATTGACAGCCTGGTGGAATCATCTCTTCTGTTCATGCTTTCTGGTCTTTCTTCAATCTCTATGGCTTCTCTGATGATTCTGTGGCTGGGATTTTCTATGGTGGCTAGGGTTTTGGTGCCATTGAAGTTGATGTTATGACCTGTGGCTTCCATGTGTTGGACGAGTGAGGAAGTATGTTCCAGCTTTTTGACTGCATTTTTGTGTTCATCCAAGCGGGTGCTTATTCTTCTATTGGTCTGTCCAATGTATGTGGCCAGGCATGATGCACAGGGGACTTTATATATGCCTTGGTTTTCCAGGTCAATCACTAAGAGGCACTACAGACAAAATTAGTAAGATTCTATACAGACACCACATCAAGACTGCCTTCAAAACAGACAGAAAAATAGCAGCCATCCTCAGGAATCCCAAAGACAAAATTGACCTATTTTCATCCAATATTTTTTAGCTTTTGGGCATGTCCAACTCATATAGTAATATGAAACAGGTATTTAATTGCACTTCCAACATTTAATGGATTATACATTTTTTTCAGCCTTGTTGGTGCAAAATGCCATCTATAAAACATTTTATACAAATTTTCTTTATATGCAGTTGACATAGTCAGTTTAACATGTCTATCCCACAATTTCTGCCATTTGTCTAGTTCTATTGCATATCCAACATTTTTAGCCCAAATAATCATTGTCTCCTTTACTTGCTCAGTTTCAAATTTAATACCTAATAAGTAACAGTATATTTTCTTTATCAATTTTTCATCCATTCCAGTTTATATCTGGTCCAATTCTGTTAGTTCTTTATTAAAATCATACATTTTAGCATCTTTCTCATATCGAGATTGCATCAGGGATTCTACTGGTTTGGATCGGTTCTATAGAACTGGTTATGATTCTTTGCAATTCAGAAAAACAGCAAATCGTGCCCCTGGATGGCCCTGCCCCTCTCCACCCGGCCCTCCCTTCCTGTCCCTGTCATCCTTATCGTGCATGCCCTGAGGTTCAGAAAGCCCCAAAATAGAGTGCAGGGGAGTGCTGTGCGCCTCCTTTATGCTGTTTTTTTTCCCCTTCCTGAGCCCCAGGGAAGCTTTCTGGGAGCAAAAACGCTCCCCCCCCCCACAGGAGGCTTCCCTAGGCCCAGAAGGCCCAAAATGGGGGGGGGGTTGCTGCCAAAAAATCCACGCCCACCAAATCACATGGCCACGCCCACCTAGCCATGCCCACAGAACTGGTTGTTACAAAATTTGAATTCCACCCCTGGATTGTATTTGCATTTGTGGCCAACATGCAATATCTATCCCTTGACTATTAAGTTCTTGCTTAGTTTT
This sequence comes from Hydrophis major, assembly GCA_033807585.1. Lineage (NCBI taxonomy): Eukaryota > Metazoa > Chordata > Lepidosauria > Squamata > Elapidae > Hydrophis > Hydrophis major. The sequence continues at coordinate 11,991,921 of CM066334.1, read as the reverse complement.
TAGTTCCCCCTTTTCATTCAGAATATCTTTATATCTTATGATTTTTTTCTACATGAATTAGGATGTATCAATGCTTCTATTGTGAAAAGCCAGACTGGTATTTTTAAATAGTGTTGTTATTTAATTTTAAGCCATAATGATAACAATACATTTCTAACATAATGTATTTGAAAATAACTATGTATCTTATTCTTCCCATACAATAAAAAGACATGTAACCTAGTTGAGGATCATGTGCTTCTAAAGTGAATAGTATTTTGTGTCTCAAATTGATCCATCCATCCATTCAGTCATTCATTGATCTGGCAACCAGAAGCCCCCCCCCCTTTTGGAGCCTTGCAACATTTTCAAATGTATTCTTGCTTTTTTCCTTAACCAACTATATCTTAGTATTATTTTATTTAGTTCTTCAAAATATTTTCCCCAATTTTATTGGAATTGTTTGGAATATATATATAATAGTCTTGGTAAGATATTCATTTTTATAATAGCTATTCTTCCTGTTAATGCCAATTGCAGATCTTTCCATTTCTCCAAATCTAGTTTAATTTGTTGCATCAGTTTCATATATTTGTTATCTTTAATCATTGGACATTTTGCTGTTAATTGTATTCCTAGGTACTTCACTTTTTTCCTGTCTGTATATCAATTCTTTCCATCAACATTCTTTTTTTGTGTACAGTATCTGTGAGGTTTTTAACTCAAATTTTTGTCTTGCAACTTTGTCTTCAATCCTGCAACTTCCTCATATTCTTCTATCTTTCTAATTAACTTTGGTCCAGTGTCTCAAGGATCCTCTAATATAAAGACCAAGTCATCTGCAAATGCCTGTAGCTTATATTTCTCTTTTTAAAATTTCCATTCCTTTTATTTCTTCATTTTGTCTAATATTTCTGGCTAACATTTCCAGTGTCAGTATAAATAGCAAAGGGGGCAGTGGACATCCCTGACTGGTGCCTTTTTTATATCAAAGTTCTCTATCATGTCCTCATTTACCATCAGCTTAGCTGTTTGTGATATATTGCTTTAATCATATTGATAAATCTCTCCCCAAAGTTCATATATTTTAATTATAATAACATAAATTGCCAATTAACATTGTCAAATGTTTTCTGTGCATCTAGGAAAATCAACACCATTTGTTTTCCAGGATGTGCTTCATAATACACCAATGTGTTTAAAATCATTCTTATTTTATTTTTAATTTGCCTCTTTGCCTCTAAATCCATTCTGATTTAAATGTATAAATTCATTCAAATACCCTTTTAATCTGTCTGCTATTGAAGCATATATTTTATAATCCACATTCAATAAAGATAATTCTTTATCTTTATTAAATCTGAATAGTCTTCCGGTATAAGAGTTGTATTTGCTTGCTGAATTTGGTATTTTTGCTTCTAGCAGAATTTCATTATAAACTTTCAACATCATTGGGCCTAATATACCTATTATTACAATATACCTATTGTTTATAAATTCTGCCGGTAGCCCTCAGGCTCTGGTGTTTTATTATTCTTTTGTCTTTTAATTGCTTCTGTCAATTCCATCATAGTTATTCATTCATTCAACATAGCTTTAACTGTTTTGGGTAACTTAGGGAGTTCAGGTTGTTCCAAATATTGTTGTTGTCAGCCTTGGAAGCCATATTTTATTTAGAAGGTTCTAGACTGCCACAGTTAGTGCCTGCAAATTTGGGTAGGGAGATTTCTTAAAGAGGTGGAAGATTAGATTCAATCACATTCTTCTTATAAAGTCAAGGACATGCACTTGGAGAAGAGTGTGTGGAGGAATGTCTCCAGCTGTGATGATGTTTGATTGGACCATGTGATGGACTGGTGGGTGCAGGGATGCATTTTGAATTTCTATTGGGAAGGGAAAACCCGGAACTCTCAGATTCAGGTTTTCCTAAATGCGCCAACATGACTTCCTTAATAAATATTTACTTGGATGAACTTTGTTTCTGAGTGCTGAATGAGAATGGGGAGTTTCATTGGAACACTGACAGCTGCATTTTATTTTCTGGAATTTTTCAGTCTACTTGTGATCTATGAAGTGTCCTCTTCTTCTTCACCACCCCTCCAGAGTGGCATAGCTTCTATGGGACCCTCTGGCAGGAGGAATTTGGCGAACTTCCATAGAGTCCTATGGAAAGTACACCATATCACCATGATGTCAGCTCTGCCTCCTCCAGATAATTATTCTTGATAAGCACATTAGAGAATAAGAACTAGTTATGATTTTTAATGAACATGATATAAAAAGAGAAATCCAGGAAACTGATTCTGAAAAGACCACATCTAAATAGAAATAAGATTTCATTTCATCTATTGGTTCTTCATGCAGGATGGTGTAGTGGTTCAGCAGTTAAGATGCTGGGCTTGTTGGCTGAAAAATTGGTGGCTCAGGTTTGAGAGCCGGGCACCATGCAATGGGGTGAGCTCCCTTTACTTGCCCCAGCTCCTCCAACCTAGCAGTTTGAAAGCATGCAAATGTGAGTAATAAATAGGTAGCACTTTGATGGGAAGTTAACTGCTCCGTGATGTCATGCTGGCCAAATGACTATAGAAATGTCTTGAGACAGCACTGGCTCAATGGCCTTGAAACAGAGATGAGCACCTCCCCCTATAGTTGGCAATGACTAGCAGAATCCAGAGGGATTCCTTTACATTATCTTTATTGGTTCTTCATACAATCTCCATTTATATCTAGCTTGCTTTTTCCTAGAGGCAACCACCTCAGGTCTGGTCTTATTAATATTCAGGGTTGGTGCAGTAGGGATCATTATTAGCCCCTTACAAATTCAGAAATAGTCTTAATATAGACAGGATAAAGAAGAAATGTCACAGTAGTAGTTTGAATAAGACTGCCTATGAACGTAGTTGAATGAGAGGAGCACTCAACAGATGCTTTAATAAATATGTGAAAGTAAAGCCAGAGCTTATTACACTCATGTTTTAATCAAAGCCTGGAAAATATTTCCTAGTGCTTTCCCATTCTTTGAAGTTCCTTCCTTAAGATCAAATCTGAGATTGAACTACATGAATATTGCCAGCTTCAACTTTCTCATACTGGCCATCAAAATTGCACCTAAAAGAACTCCACAGAGAAACAAAATGTGGCAACATCCAACGTGTTTTTTTTTAAATCAGAAAAAAATGAAATCACAATTTAAGGTCTTAGCATAAAAGATAACAATAAAGAATAAGATACAGATTGCCACATGACAACTGGAACAGAAAAAAAAAGATTCACATAGGGATGTGATGGAAATATGATGAATATTCTTAAGTGGAAGTTTCTTTGGTCTTCTTTTACAACATAGAGATGACTATATACTTCTGCCCTTTTTTTAATTTGTGGGTTACTTACTGCAAATTTACCAGGAAACAGTTGAATTCAGGTTTATTTTAGGATATTTATTTCCCCTTTCCTTTCCATCCTCATTACAAGCATCTTTGTTTGATAAATTGGCCAGAATTCTTTTCTTACCGATGCATATTTTATAAGTAAAAGAAATATAGAAATATCTAACCTATAAAATATGTGCATGCCATATCTTAAAGAAATATGAAAAAAACACCAGAATGAATATATCCAAATCTGACATAGACTGGAAATTGTTTGATCCAATCATTCTTAATCAGATCATTTTATTCAATGCTGATTAAGAAATACTTAGATAAAATACAATAAAATATTTCTAAAACTAGGTAAGGGACATCTCAGGGGTCATTCATAGCTAATACAGATTAACAGAGTTGGAAAAAACCTTATAGGTCATCTAGTCCAACTCCCTGATTCAAGCTGACCCTACACCATTTTTGACAGATGGCAGCCCAGTCTCTTGTTTCCAGTGATGAAGCTCCCACAATTTCTGAAGGCAAGCTGTTCCATTGGTTGATTATTCTCCCTGTCAGAAAATTTCTCCCAGTTTCTAGGTTGAATCTCTCCTTGATCAGTTTCCATCCATTATTCATTGTCTGGCCTTCAAGTGCCTTGAAAATAATGTGCCAACCCCTCAAATATTGGAACACTGCTATCATGTCTCTTCCGGCCCTCCTCTTCACTAGACTAGCCATGCCCAGTTCCTGCAAACATTCATTGTATATTTTAGCCTCCAGTCCCCTAATCATCTTGGTTATTCTTCTCTGCACTCTTTCTAGAGCCTCAACACCTTTTTTATAGTGTGGTGACCAAAACTGGATGCAGTACTCTAGGTGTGGTCTTACTAAGGCTTTACAGAGTGGTATTAGTACCTCCCTTGATCTGATTGTATTCCTCTGTTACAATGCTTGCTCATATTTAACTGGTTGTCCACTAAGACTCCAAGATCCCTCTCACAGTTACTGCTATTAAGCCTGGTTTCACCCAGTCTATACGTGCACTTTTGGTTTTTCTTGCCTAAGTGTAGGACTTTACTTTTCTCTACACTGAATTTCATTTTGTTAGATAGAGCTCAGTGTTCAAGTTTGTCAAGATACATTTGGACCTTGAGCCTATCATCTAGGACAAGGGTCTCCAAACATGGCAAGTTTAACACTTGTGGACTTCAACTCCCATAATTCCTGAGCTAACATGACTGGAGGAGGAATTCTGGAAGTTGAAGTCCACAAGTCTTAAAGCTGTCAAGTTTGAAGATCCCTGATCTAGAGTGTTGGCTATTCCTGCCAGTTTAGTATCATCTGCAAATTTGTTAAATTCCCCTTCTATTCCCCTTCTATTCCCATTTATGAAGATATTGAAGAGTACTGGGCCTAAGACGGAACCTTGTGATATCAAACAGCTTACTTCCCTTTATGTAGACGTAGACCTGTTAAGGATTATTTGTTGAGTACGGTTTGCAGCCAGTTACAAATCCATCTGCTGGTGATGCTATCTATCCCACTTTTTTCTAGCTTACCAAGAAGTAGGTTTTGGTCTACTTTGTTGAATGACTTGCGAAGTCTAAGTATATTTTGTCTACAGTATTTTGCTGGTTTACTAATTCATTCTTTATATATAATGAAATAAGATTGGTTTGGCATGATCTGTTTTTAATAAACCCATGCTGACTTCTAGCTTACTTGTTTCTAGATGTTGGTAGATTTCTTTTAATTATCTTTTCCAATAACTTCCAAGGTATTGATGTTAGGCTGATTGGTCTGTAGTTTCCTGGGTTTGTTTCCCCCCCCCTTTTTTTTTTTGAAGATGGGAACCACATCAGCGCTTTTCCTGTCCTCTGGTAGTTTAGTTTCGCTTACTTTATTGTCATTGCACCTCATACAACTAAATTAAATGCCATCTTCAGTGTACATTATAACTATAAAAATAAAACACAAACACACATCCTTCACATTATATATAATTGAATTGAAAACCTGATATTGCATTAATATTAATATTGCACTATATAGTAGAATTCAATATAATTACTGCCCTGGGATAGAAGCTCTTTTTCAGCCTATTTGTCCTTGTTTCTATTATCCTGTACTGTCTGTTAGATGGTAATAGTTCAAAAAAAGGGTGTCCATGATGAGATGGATCTTTGAGAATGTTTTGAACTTTCTTAATGTAGCGGGAGCTATAAAGCTCTTCCAAAGAGGGGAGAGGGCAACCCATGATCTTCTGTGCAATGACATTAACCCTCTGGAGTGCTTTCCTATCTGCCACTGTGCAATTGGCAAACTATACAGAGGTGCAGTATGTTAAAATGCTCTCTATGGTGCAGCGGAAGAAGGTCACCAGCAGTTTTTCATTCAGTTGTTGTTTTCTGAGATATCTCAGCTAGTATAATCTCTGCTGGGCCCTTTTGACCAGGGCTGCAAAGTGGGCACCCCAGGTCAGGTCTTCTTTTAGAGCAGGGGTAAGGAACGTTGGCTCTTTTATCACTTACGGACTTCAACTCCCAGAATTCCTGAGTGAGCCATAAAAGGTTCTCCATCCCTGGCCTACTGGTTTTTTCAGTTGTGAGGGAAATCAATTTTTGACTTGAATGGGACTGTTTAATATACAAATGTAGGACATATTTTTATATATATTCTTTGTATGTCCTACATTTGTATATTAAACAGTCCCATTCAAGTCAAAAATTGATTTCCCTCACAACTGAAAAAACCAGTAGGCCAGGGATGGGGAACCTTTTATGGCTCCCTCAGGAATTCTGGGAGTTGAAGTCCATAAGTGATAAAAGAGCCAACGTTCCTTACCCCTGTTTTAGAGTAACACCCAGAAACTTAAAACTAGCCTCTTGCTCCACTCAGTCTCCATTGATAAGCAAGGGCTGGATGCCTGATCTGTTCCTTCTATAATCCACTATAAGCTCCTTGGTCTTATTGGTGTTAAGGACCAAATTATTGTCTCCACACCATCAAAGCAACCAGTCTACCTCATCTCGATAGCCAGACTCATCCCACCACTGTTGTATTATTTGCAAATTTAGTAATAGTATTACTAATGTGAATGGGAATGCAGTCATGTACATAAAGAGTTTAGAGTAAGGGACTCAACATGCAGACTCAACAACCCTGTGGTATACCAGTGTTAAGAATAAGGGTCAAAGAGGTATGAAGACTTAATCTGACCCTATGAGAACAGCCAGACAGGAAATCCATAATCCAAAGGCAGATTGAATAAGAATGCCCAAGGTCCATAAGTTTAGACACTAGTCTATGTTCCCCACTCCTCCAGGATTTCTGGAAGATGTGGTACAGTGGTTCTGAGATGCATTTGCCAGCTCCTTTAGAACTCTGGGATGTAATCTGTCAGGTCCTAATTATTTGTATTTGTCAAGATCAAACAGGTGTTCTCTTATCTTTTGTTTGCTTATTTTAACTTTTATTTCTAGTTTGTCTTTTACAATTATGCTTTTGGTAGTTTGGGCTATCGTTTCTTTTTGTGTGAAGACTGATGCAAAGAATGAGTTAAGCAGCTCTGCTTTCTCTCTGCTGTCTGTTACTTCCTTGCTGTCTTCTCTCTTTAGTGGAGTGGATGTTTCCTTGATTTTTTCCTTGTTATTTATATGTTGGAAGAAAAGTTTTTTTTTAATTATCTTTGACTTTTGTTGCAAGTCATTGTTCATTGCTTTCCTTACTTCATCTTTGCAGATTCTGACTATCTGCTGATAGCCTTAGTTATGTATCTCTCTTTCCATTTTTTGTACTTGTCCTTTTTGTCTTTCAATTTGTCAGAGGAATCTTTGTGCAGCCATGTTGGTTTCTTCTTGCATTTCTTGTTGTTTTGTTCTTTTTCAGTGGTATTGTGCTAGACTAGGCTTTTATTATCATATTTTTTCAGAGTTTCCCAAGCTTCTTCAGTTGTTTTCCCCTTAAGGATTTTCATCTAAGGAACTTTCTCAAGTTCTTATTAATATTGTTAAAATAAGCTCTTTTAAAGTTGAGGACCCTGGTATCATTGTGCTCTATTGCTTGTGTTTGAGTTGTTAATTCTAGTATGACATGGTCATTTTCACCAAAAGTTCCTGCAGTTTAAACTCCCTCTATCACTTCTTCTCTGTTTGTAAGAATTAAGTCCAGTATGGCTGTCTCTCTAGTTCCCCCCTCTACCTTTTGGACAACAAAGTTGTCAGCTAGGTTGCTCAGGAACTATTCGATTTCTCACTTGGTGCGGAATTAGTCTTCCAATTGATGTCAGGGTAACTGAAGTCCTCCATTACTATTTTAGCATGCTTCCTACGTATATTTGTTAGTTGATTGGCAAAAAGGACATCTATTTTTTCTGTTTGGTTGAGTGGCCTGTAAAACACACCTATGGCAATGTCATTCTTTTTTTCTTTTCCTCCTGCATTCTAGGAGGTTTTCACCTTTGGTTCCATGATTTCTGTAGCAATGTCGTGGTCCTTTACATACAGTGCGCTTTTATGGGGTCTGATTTTCTTGAACAGTTTGTATCCTTCTATTGGTATTTTCTGGTCATGGGTTTTGTCCCACCAAGTTTTTATAATTCCAGCTATATCTACCTTCATGTATTAATAGTTCAGGTTCAGCCTGTTTGTGCATTTGTGCATTTGTATACAGACACTTGATGTCTTTATGTCTGACTCTGGGTATACTTCCTATGTCTCCTATTTGGTATTTGAGTTTGTCTTCCTTGCCATCCCTCCTTACTTCATTATTTGACTTGCTTTCTAGGGGTTTTTGCTTGGAATTAGCTCCTGGAGATTGGTCACCCTCCCCCCCTCAATTTTAGTTTAAAACCTTCCTGATAAGTTAAACCAGTCATTTTCCGAAAACATTCTTCCCAGTCTTTGTGAGGTGCAGCCTATCTCTTGCCAAAAACTCATCATGGAGGTACTGCAGATCATGGTCCAGGAATCCAGAAAAAGGTGACACCAACCCTTTAGCCAGTGGTTCACTTCTAAAATCCTTTGTTCTCTTACTGGATGTTGACCTTTTGTTGGCAGTACAGATGAAAAAATTACTTGTGCACATAACTACTTAACTTTCTTGCCTAGCTGCTCGTAATCACTCAATATTGTTTTCAAATCCTTTTTGGTGTCATCCCTATATGTAGTAGTAGAAAAGGGTAGTAATCTATGGGCCTAATTATTTTGGTTAGGTTCTCAGCCACATCCTTGATTTTTGCTGAAGGGAGACAACATACCTCCCAAGGTTGTATGTCCGGTCTGCAGATGGCTGGTTCTGTTCCTTTGAGAATAGAATCTCCTATCACCAACACTTGCCTTCCTTTTTTAGGGGCTGCAGCTGGGGTGTTTTTCTGTTTATCCTAAGTGAGTTTGTTGATGTGACTTTTTTAGGAATATTGGATGCTTTTCTAAGTGTTTGCATGTTTTCTTTGAGGGGGAGGTTGTGGGTCTGAGTATTTTCAACTAGGAGGAGAAATTGGTGGCTCAGTTTTAATGAGGCTGCTTCTGACTGGATGAGATTGGGCAGCAGAGGCTTGTTAGATGTGTGCTGCTTTTTTCTTTGATTATTGTGTTTCCTTCTATGTGTGACATATCTCCATTTGTCTTCCTCCAGTGGTTTATCAGCAGGGTCAAATCCTCTGGAAATTATTTGTTCATTATTTGGTTCAATTTGGGCATAGCTTTCTTAAGTAGGTTGGAGTTTAGCTCGAGCTGCCTCTAGATCCCTTACTTTTTCCTCTAGTAGTTCACATAGCTTACATTTAATACATGTGTAATTTGGCTATTCTTTGGGCATAAGCACATACATGGAACATATGTTGCACACCATAATAATATCAGTCACCTGTTCCATAAGTTTGTTTCTTTTTGCTGGTTCTTTTAAAGGTAAAAAGTTTTGTATCTTTCTTTTTTTTCCTATCCTTTTTTCTGCCTTTTTGTGCTTGTTTTTATACTTTGTTATTTATTTGCTTACTATTATGTTAGTTTTATTTATCCCTTTCTTCCCTATGTTTTTAAAAAGTTTTTGAGCCCTAGTTCCCCCCTATCTTATTATTTAAAATTTGCCTTATTTATTTGATTGATCTTTGTTAATCCTATTCTTCCTTGATTTCTAATGTTCCACTCTTGTCCTTATTGTAGTATATTTAAATAAAGACTTCTAGGGCGATGTTCCTATTGGTTAACAGAAGCCACGATACAATCGGTTAGTAACGTTAGTACCTGATTAGCTGCCAATAGCAGCGGGAAGTTTAACTAAATGTCATTGGCTGCGAGCCTTGGAGCAGCCGCTATAAAAAGGGCTGTTGTGGTTCGACTGCAGTTGAAGTTACTGATATTATTAAAAAGCTGAATTCAACTCCGGTCTGCGAGTCTCTTTACTGATGATAGAACACTGGAGATGAGGGTGGGATCAAAGAGACAAAGACCGTAAGCCTGTGGCAACAACACCCGAAAGACCAACAAGATGGCTGGCAAGAATTCGCCACCCGCACCGTTCAACCCAGCTGAAGAATAATGGGAATCGTACATTGATAGATTCCTGATGTTTTTAGAAAGCAACGAGCTGCAAGGAATCACCGACCAAAGGAAGAGAGCCATATTCCTAACGCATTGCAGCCTGACTGTTTTTAAAATGGCCAAAGCGTTAGCAAGACCAAATGATGTTAAACAGATGGAATGGCCAGACCTGAATCGGATGTTGAGGAACCATTACGCACCGGCCGTATTAGACCTAATTAGAAGACATGAGTTTTACAAGCACGACTAACTAGAAGGCGAGAGCATTGGAGACTTCGTACCAGCATTAAGAGACATTGGGGGAGCATGTGAATTTCTCAACATGGACGACACCATGAGGGATTGCATAGTCCTTGGACTAAGAGATGCAACCTTACAGAGCAAACTACTAAACCGACTAAACATCACCGTCAACGAAGCCATTGCTGAAGCAACTGCCACTGAAGCCGCAAAGAAATCTGCAGCAAAAATGAAGCAGATGAATATGGCCAGCAACCTGACCATGAACAAAGAGAAGAAGATAGAGGGAATCAAAAAGCACGCTGCCACAACCTCTCACCATGAGGACATCGAATCATCAACTGATTCAGATGACGAAGACGAGGAAGTGAACAGACTATTCAGAAAGGAACCAAAGAGAGAGACAAAGCAGAAGATCCGAGTTCCAGTGTGCGGGTTGTGGCAGAAACCACCCGAGATCTGAGTGTTGATTCCTGGATGCTACATGCCAACATTGTGAGAAACGGGGGCACATCGCAAGGATATGCCAAAACAAAAAGAGCTATAATTCAAGGGGACAGGGCAATACCCCACCCAGAAACAAAGAAAGGACATCCAGAAGCCATTGGAACTGTGACGGAAAAAGTCAATGGAAAGATGAAAAGGAAGAAATGCACCAAACTATCACAATTGGGATGGCCAGAACAACAAACACTAAGAAGGTTCAAATCAACGTCCTGATTGAAGGCGAGCTGTGCGAGATGGAAGTAGACTTCGGTTCATATTTATCAATGGTGTCATGGACCACAATAAAAAGTTTAATTCCCAATATACAACGCAGAGAACTTGAGAAGCAAAGCCTGATCATCAAGGACTACCAGGGTAACAAAATACCGGTTGTAAGGCTAGGATATTTCAAAGTAAAATTTAAAAGGCATGCCAAGATCCTGCCATTAACCATCGTTGACAGAGATTGGCCCAGCCTGCTCGGTTTAGAATGGTTCAAACCGCTCAGGATCGAGGTGACAGGAATAAACACCACCACCATGACTGACTGGGAAAAAGACCTGATAGAAGAATTCCATGACGTGTTTGACAGGACTTTAGACAAGTACCATGGGACCTCTATATCGTTTAACTTAAACCCGAACGTAGCTCCAGTTAGACTCAAAGCCAGACAGGTACCATTTGCACTAAGACCTAAAATTGACGAACAGCTAAACAAACTAATCACTCAGGGGGTTCTAGAGCCAACTGACCACACTAAATGGGAGACCCCAATTGTGACCCCTATAAAACCTGATGGATCCGTGCACATCTGTGGTGACTATAAGGCCACCCTGAACCATGCATTGCAACAGAGCACATATCCCGTCCCAGTAGTCCAACACCTGTTGCATTCATTGGGAAGAGGCAGAATTTTTGCAAAACTTGACCTCGCGCAGGCTTATCAAGAATTACCTGTTGATCCTGAAACAGCCGAGGCACAAACCATCGTTATGCACAGAGGAGCATTTAAATGCAATAGATTACAATTCGGCGGAAGAGTAGCCCCTGGCGTTTTTCAGAGCCTAATGGAACACCTTCTACAAGGTGTAAAAGGGGTGGTGCCCTATTTCAATGATGTATTAATATCTGCTGAAAACAAAAAACAACTAAAAGACCATTTAAGGGCAGTTCTGACAAAATTTAGAGAAGCAGGACTCAAGGTCAAAAAAGAAAAATGCCAACTTGCCACAAACCAGATCGAGTTCCTGGGATACCTTATTGATGAAGCAGGTATCCACCCCCCACACACAAAAAAATAAGAGCGATTAAGGAAGCCCCCAGACCCAAAAACAAAATGGATTTACAAGCTTTTTTGGGTCTCATTAATTTTTATCATGTCTTTCTGCCACAGAAGGCAACAGTAGCAGAACCACTGCACAGACTTCTCGATAAAAAAGCCAGCTGGAAATGGGGCCACCAAGAAGAAACAGCATTCAAAAAAATTAAGGATCTAATCATATCGAAATCAATATTGATTCAATACAGCAACATGCTACCTCTAACTGTCACCTGCAATGCGTCGCCTTTTGGAATAGGCGCAATTCTCAGCCACACACTACCAGATGGCAGAGAAGCACCAATTGTCTTTTATTCCAAGATGTTATCCAAAACCGAAAGTAACTACAGCCAACTAGACAGGGAAGCTTTGGCAGCCATCTCAGGAGTGAAACGTTTCCACAAATATTTACACGGTAGGACATTTTCTTTGATTACCAATCACAAACCATTATTGGGAATCCTAGCCGGAGACAGGGCAACCCCAATATCCTGTCCCCAAGAATGACTAGATGGTCAGAATTTCTAGCAGCTTATAGTTACAAACTCATTTATTGCCCAGGGAAAGCCATACCCCATGCAGATGCCTTAAGCCATGCACCACTACCAGGGCACGATGACGATCCAGCTCCCATCACACAGACACTACAAATTGAAACGATGCCAAATTGGCCAATTACCACATCAGACATTGCCAGGGAAACGGCTAAAGATACTCTGCTGAGCCGGATATTGAACTGGGTGGGACGGGGTTGGCCGGAAAACATGAAAACCAAGACTTTTAAACCATTTAAAAACTGGCAAACTGAATTATCGCTGGAAAAAGGGTGCATTTTGTGGGGAGACAGGGTGGTGGTTCCAAAAAAGTTACAAGAAAAGGTGCTAACCATGCTACATGAAGGACACCCCAGCATAGTAAAAATGAAATCCCTGGCCAGAAGCTATGTTTGGTGGCCAGGAATAGATAAAGACATTGAAGCCTGGGTTAAAACATGTAACAAATGCCAATCTTCCAGACTCACCCACCCCCTCAGCACCAGTCCTCGAATGGGAGACACCCCGAGGCCCCTGGTCAAGAATCTATATGGATTTCGCCGGCCCCACAAAAGGTTATACTTACCTAATTGTCATTGATGCCTATTCAAACTGGTTGGAAGTCATCATCATGAGTTCAACAACCACAGAAGCCATCACCAAACAACTAAAAAAACTTTTCGCCACCCACGGTCTACCAGATGTAGTAGTATCGGACAATGGGCCACAGTTTACAGCCTTGGCTTTTGAACAGTTTCTTGCGGAACATGGAATACGACATGCCTTGACAGTGCCAGCTCATCCGGCGGTGAATGGGAGAGTGGAACACATGGTTCGTTTTACAAAAGAAGCACTGGAAAAGCTTGACGGAAGTGATATGCAAGAAAAACAAAACACCATGCTCATCATCCAACATATAACACCATGCACAACTATGAACAAGAGCCCAGCTGAACTTTTGATGGGAAGAAAATTGCAATCTTACTTGGATAGACTGTACCCTACCTACAACCCAGAAAAGCCACCAGACTCGTCCAGTAAGTACCGTTCTTTCTTGCCAGGCGATTTAGTCTACGCAAAATTTTTTACCGGAGAACCATTGTGGTTACTGGCAACAATTACTCAAATCACGGGCCCTCATTCCTATCATCTAGAAACCACCGATGGCAGATCGTGGAAACGACACATCGACCAGCTACGGTCCCGACACATCGAACGAGACACCGACATTCCCAGAAACACAGAACAAACATTTTTCCAAACACCCCCAGACATTAATGAAAAATCCAGAGGGGGGGAACAAATTAATAAAGGAAATAAAAATCACTTACCTTTTGAAGACTTTGAGAAACAAGAGGAGTTGAGGGAGCCTCAAGGGAGAAGCAGCCAGGCCGACTCAACCTGCCCACATGCACAGCGAGGAGACCAAGCTGCTCATCCAGCAGGCCCAGACCAAGCAAGACCGACAGTCCCAAGACACAACCAAAGCGGCGTGGTCGAGGCACCCTCCCAGGAGAGTCCAGAGGAACGGACAGCTGGCCTGTCCGAACCGGCGGAGACCAACACAGGGACTGAACTGCGCAGGTCAACAAGGACTCACAAGAGCGCTGCCTACCTGCGCGACTACGTTACATTGGAATGAACCAAGAGGGGAGGGGTGTAGTGTATTTAAATAAAGACTTCTAGGGCGATGTTCCTATTGGTTAACAGAAGCCATGATACAATTGGTTAGTAATGTTAGTACCTGATTGGCCGCCAATAGCGGCAGGAAGTTTAACTAAATGTCATTGGCTGTGAGCCTTAGAGCAGCCGCTATAAAAAGGGCTGTTGCGGTTCGACTGCAGTTGAAGTTACTGATATTATTAAAGAGCTGAATTCAACTCCAGTCTGCGAGTCTCTTTACTGACGACAGAACACTTATTATTTGCCTATTTATGTATCTTTTATTTTCTGTCCTGCATTTATATTTATTCTCTACTGGAGTCTTCCCTCCCTGCCTATTGGAACTCACTTCCATCATTCGCTGCTCTGATCCCTTGTTGTTTTCTCTACCATCTCCCTTCTGTCCTTCAGTGCTCCAGTCTTTTCAGCCTCATCCCTCCTCTGGTCAGCTCTCTTGGCCTGCCGTGCAGCTTTCAGTCAGCTCAGCTCTGCTGTCCAGTCTGCTCCACTCAGCTCTCCACTCAGCTCCACTGTTGCTTTCCCCCTTTGCTGTCTGTGGTGCTTTCAGACTCTAGCTCACTGCACTGCCCCATGCTGCTGCTGTCTCTCTTTCCTCCCTGCTGTGCTGTGGCTGCTTTTTGCTCTGTAGCCACCTGACTCCCATTTGCTTGCTTCTTGTGCTGGAATGCTGTTTCCACAAGCAAACAGGACTGCCTGGAGGGTCCTCAGCAAGCTTGTCTCTCTTCTGTTCCCTTCCTCCCAACTCTATTCTCTCACCAGCTTGATGATCCACAGCAAGTTTGCTCCTACAACTTCTGAAGGCATGCTGTTTCACTGGTTGATTGTTCTAACTGTCAGAAAATTTCTCCAAAGTTCCAGGTTGCTTCTCTCCTTAAGAGAGAACATTTATTTCTTCCCCACAAAAAATAACCCCCTGTCTGTCAGAGTCTCCTCCCAGATTGCAGTACGAAAAACAGAGACAGAGTGTGAATTTCAAACATGGAAGAGTTAGTAGAGCTTTCACATTAGCTGTCTATGCAAAATCTACTCTCTGGAGATGCACGAAACACATGTTGCAGGACTTTTCATTGATCAGTTACTTGACCATTAAATTTAATAGGTGGGAAAAGTTCAAGAGATCATAAAATTGGTTGGATGACAGTACTCCTATGTGCTCCCACCCTCTTTCCCTCCCTCCCTCTCTTTCTTTTCTGTTTGAGCAGAGTCTATTTGCTACTATCAGAATCTATGTGTCTATCTGTATGTGTCTACATGTGTATAAATATATATATGTGTAAGGATGTGTGTTTGTATATGTGTGCATATATTATATATATCCAGCTTTTGACAGGATGGCAAACTAGAAACAGGATCTCAAAGTCCCAAGTTATCACAATTGTTTTGTGGTCCATTGTAATCCTTTCAAAAGAAAAAGCTTGTGTCGAAGCAGCACAGCTGGACAAAAGTAAAGCTTTGCTCTCTTTGGGCTTAAGTAAAAGACAGTATTTGAATCTGCCCATGTGTCAAGCATTTTTTGGTCTGTCTGATAGGATTTAACTAGAAACTTTTTGCTAAGTTTGTTGGAGACATCAATAGAAGCTGTCTGGATTAGGTTCCGGTTCCGCGTGGCTTCGGTGGCAGCAGGAATTCGCAACCATTCGCGATTCCTGCTGCGCTTGCCGCTGAGGTACCCCCGATCCAAATGGGTCAGTGGGATATGGCTGCCCTGAAGGGACAGCCGAAGAGAGAGGGGAGCCAGACGGGGGGTTGGGGGTGTCGCAGACCGCCTCCTCGTCTGGAAAACCCCCTTTTTCCCAAGGTGGTGGAGCGGCGGTCAGCAATGGCCGCCACGAAGAAGCCAGCAACTGGGTAAGATTGTGCTGGAGGAAGCAAGAAAAGTGAAAGTGCTGGCTGAGCCGGGTCAATCAACATCTTTTAAACTCGCTGGAACTGAGCTGTCTGAATTGCTGGAGGATACATTGTATCCCTAAGAAGATCAAAAGCGGCGGAGAAGCTGTTAAAGGGAACTTTTTTTTCTTCATTCTCCCACCCCATGGAAACAGCAGATGAAGATTTGAAATTTGTTTGGGCACTGAAGGTGAACTATTCTGAAAGTTGAAGTTAAGGGACAAAAGAATTCTTGGACATTGGATTTAAAAATTTAGGAAATTGGAAAACCTTTATTACAGGTATGGATTTCTGATCATTTAAAAATTGATGTTGCAAGTGGGAAGGGAGAGGAAAAAAATTGGAGCAGAAGTGGAAAAAGGAGGAGATTGCCTAGAATCTCAAAGAAAGATATATGGTAATTGGACCTCTTTGATTAAACAGTAACCCCAGAAAGAGAAATAGAAGGAGGAAGAAAAGTATTAACTTTTGGAACTTTTTTTGAATTATTTTTGATTAAAAATACTTGGTTGGTTGTTTTGGGGAAAGTTTCTCTTTTCAGGATGGCATCGCTTGTGGATGAACTAAAGACTGAATATCAAAAATATAAAAAGGAAGAACAAGATGGAAAAGATACTTTGGGCACTTTATTTCAATTTTTAGAAATGGCGTAATGTACTTATGAAAAGTTGACTACGCAGCAGAATGACTGGGACAAAGAAGAAGAGGAACAAGAAGCCATCTTTGATGAACAGTGGGTTTTTTCCGGGAAGGAGGAGAAAGAGGATAAGAAAAAGGGATTTTAAGATTTGAAAAAAACAACCAAAAAGGAGAAAAATGAGAGGAAAGGTGGACGCAAGGTTAGAAAGCAAAGGAAAGGGAGGAAGAAAAGGGAGGAGGAGAGACAAAGGGGTAAAAAGGGCAAGGAGAAGAATAAGCAAGAGAGAAAGGGGGGGGGGAGAAGCCTCAACGGTGGGAAGCAAGATCTAAAGAAAAAAAATTTATTTAGAGACAATGGGTGAATCTAATTAAGGATAAAAGGGGGATTCTGGAAGGTACATAAGATTGTGTTTTTATATGTGTATTTAGAGTATAAAAGTTATTGTGTAATTTTAGAATCTACTAAACAGAATCCCAAGATAAATTAAGTGTTATATGAAGTACTTTTAAGTTAGGGTAATGAGTTAAAGGCGTCACTCCAATAGGAGTGTATAGTATACAATAGGAGAAGTATAGTAAAAGAAAAAAGATGAATGGATAGCTGGAAATAGAACAGACGAAGAATGTTATTGAAAATGGTAATAAGATATGGAAGGATATATAAAGGTTTTGTTATGTTTTTTTGGGTTTTGTATGTTGATAAAAGGCAATAAAATTTTAATTAACAAGAAATAATCTGGATGAAAAGGAGAAGTTGGGATAAGATATGAAGTTAAATAGATAAAGTAAATATTGATATTATAATTGGGAATCATTATGTTCTATTGGTTTTCTTCTTTAATTATTACTATTTTTTTTAAGAAAAGAATTTATAAGCTGTTATGCCTTGATTGTTTGTGCACTGCTTTTGTAAAATTAATAAAATTGGTTTATAAAAAAGAAAAGAAAATGATAATAAGATATGGAAGGATATATAAAGTGAATATGATGTTTGAATTTGTGTCTGTGAGAAGAGTTTCAACCCAGGATCAGGCAGCCTTCAGAAAAGATGTTTTAGTTTTAGTTTTTTTTTTTTTTTTGTATGTTCTGTGTTTTGTATGTTTATGAAAGGCAATAAAATTTTAATAAGCGAGAAATATAATTTGGATAAAAGGAGAAGTCTGGATAAGATATGAAGTAAAATAGATAATGTAAATATTGATATTACAATTTGGAATTATTTTGTATGTTCTATTGGCTCTCTTCCTTAATTATTATTATTTTTTTTTAGAAAAGATTTTTCAAGTTGTTATGCCTGGATTGTGTATTGTTTTTGTAAAATTAATAATGTCTGGATTCAAGGAAAATGAGGCTCACTTCGTACAATGCAACTTCAGTCAGAAAAAGAATTCAATTTAATTTGGTAAAAAAGATTTTATGTTATTGGAATAGTTCCAATAGCCAATGAAAACATTGATTATTGCTGTGTACTCTTGGCTGGGATGCTGTAAACATAAGAGGCAGAATTAGATATTCCTTTGTCAATAAACAGAACTAAACACTTCTGGCAGACTGTAGACCAAAGTATGGTTGAAGTCCAATTCAGGTTTAAAAACAATGTTCTCAGTACATTTAAGCAATTTCCAAAGATTAATGTGGCAAATATTGTTAATTTTTACCACAAGTCAAATTCTCTTGATAACCATAAGTAGACTGACAGAGTAGGCTAAATCAGACTGCATTCCTATAAACATGTAAAATGGTGGTAGTTTTATCACTTGTTTTACCTTCCAGGTACAGTGACAGTTTCTAAATCAGCCCTTTAGATTCTGGCTTATGTGTTAATGCAGCTGGTACAGTCTAGTTGGTTCCAGAGCACCAAAAAATTACTTTTATATGTGGAGATTATCTTTTTTCCCCAGTGATAGCCTAGGAATTAATATTTCAATTACAAGCTATATACAGGTAGTTTAAGAAACATGTTTTCTTCTACCATCTATAAATTTGATATATACCAGATGGGTTTTTCTGCTTATATTAATGTAATTATGTAAAACTTTTCCATACAAAATGAAGGAAGGGTTAGCACACATACCATGGGAGAATATTGGTATAAGCCCTCAATCTTACTTAGACTAGATAGGCAGATAGTGGGATTGGTGGCCACTGGACACTCAGCAAATCTAAGTTAATTGATTCTACAATATTCAGGCTTATGCA
This sequence comes from Hydrophis major, assembly GCA_033807585.1. Classification (NCBI taxonomy): domain Eukaryota; kingdom Metazoa; phylum Chordata; class Lepidosauria; order Squamata; family Elapidae; genus Hydrophis; species Hydrophis major. The sequence goes on along the minus strand of CM066334.1, from coordinate 11,973,056 downwards.
ACTGAATATATAAGAATCCCCGAATGTCCTTAATCTTTTAAGTATTTCAAGGCTCATCAGTGGTGAAGACTTATTGATCCAAGTAAAGAAGGAAAGCCAAGTTAGTCCTGTACTAAGAGTTGATTCATTCCAATTTCCACATTATTTTATTGGGCATTTCATGTCAGAACAACTAGACTCAAAGACAGTTTTTTCCCATGCCATCACTCTGCTGAACACTTAATTTTCACAGCACTGTCTTAGGCCTAAGAAATTTACCCATGTAGTAGGCTGTATTGCTGTTATCATTCTTCTTCTCATTTCTCATCTCCTCACTTTTCCTACTACCTTCTCCTATTGGTATTTTATGATTTATCACTTGTTGTTTGTATCTTATGATGAATGATTGTAACTATGATTTATGATCCATGACCTATCACTTTGTTGTTGTATGTATGTAAACAGAGAGGATAGTGTCAGGCTCTGGGTGCTTCCCAACCCGTTTGGAGCCCAACACATCGATAGGGTGCGAGGGGCTGGCAGTGGCAGGCTGCAGCTGGGACTGGGACTGGGACTAAGCAGGGGAGGGATTCTACCAGTTCTGTCCAGTTCTATAGAACCAGTTGTTATGATTCTGTGCAGTACAGAGAACTTGCAAAATGTACCACTGGCTCGTCCTGCCCCTCTTCACTCACCCCTCCCTTCTGCATGCAGTCAGTCCTTATCACGCACGTTCAGCAGCAGCATGCTTTTGCCCACCCACCCGGCCAGCCATTGCTGCATGCCTTCTGCTGTGGCCCTGCCTGATCTCCCTGGGTGAGTGAGGCTCTGCAAGCTCTGGGGCCCAGTAGCCTACCTGCCGCTGCCAGTCACCTTTCCCCCACCACCACACTTGCCTTTTGCTGCCACCTCCTGCCCCCCTAACCCCCAGCAGGTAAGGCCCAGCAGCTGCAGTGAATCCAGGCAGGGGCAAGATGCAGACTGGTGGGGACCCGAGCTAAATTTTGCTGCACCGGAGAACATGTGGAGAGGCTCATGTTTTCCTGCTGCTGGGAAAGCAAAAGAGTCTTTCCCAGCACAGCTGCGGGTGGCAGAGAGAAACAGATTCAACTGGGCTGCTTCTCTGCCACCCATTTCCCTATTAGAAAGGAACTTGCAAACATTTTGCTGTGCCGAGAAAGACTTTCTTGCTTTCCCAGCAACAGAAGAACATGAGCTCTTCACATGTTACAGCAAAATTTAGCTTGGATTCACCACAGCTGCTGGGCCTTGCTGGCAGGGAGGGGGACGGGGGAGCTGGGCAACCAGGGAGCATGACACTTTGCCACCTGCAGGGCCCCTTTGCCTGACACCCCTTCCCTCTCCTGCCTGCAGCTCCTTTATTGGATCTGGAACAATCGCCCTGGTTGGCCCCGCCATGTTCACCCCATCACATCTGTGTCAGCAACAGGCATTGTCATTCAAAGCTGAGGGAGAAGTTGAAGGAGGTAGAGGGTCCTGCAGTGGCCAGCAGAGGAGTGCCACTGAGAAGTGGGGAAATGGCCTTCTAGTGGTCCAACCCGGTGTTCAGGCTGACAGGCCATGGGAAGACAGAGCACCGAGAGAAAGGGGCATTGCCGGGGGAGTCGCCCTCTCCATGCCAAGTTGGGACCATTTGGGATAGTCCTAGGAATTGGGTGAGCCGAGCCACAACTCCTTGTCTTCTTAGCTCAGGGAACGGCCATTTTCTGCAGGAGGAGGACTGTGGAGGAGAGAGGTCTACGTCCTCCTCCTCCTCCTCTCATGATCAGCAGCCATCGTGGGGCTGGGAGGGGTGCACATGTGAGGGAAGATGCTCCTCAAGCAAGTGTCAAAGCACAGCAAAAACATACATAGGGTGGGTGGCTGCTTTCTTGAGGAGAGTTTCCCCATGTGTAAACCCTCCTGGCCTCACCATGGCTGCTGATCATGAGAGGAAGAGGAGAAGGAGGAAGAGGAAGAGAAGGAGGAGAAGGGTCACCCAAAGCGACACTTCCACCATGGCTGGCGATCGTTGTTCAGCCAGTCTGGATTCCAAAAAGAAGAAATGAAAGAAGTAGCAAAGAGCTCCAAGGAAAGCTTGCTGGCTTGGCCCAGCTGCAGCTTTGAGGGAGAGAGACACATACACACTCACAGAGAGACAGAGAGACACAGAGATTGGGGGAGAGAGGGGGGAAGATAGGGAGTGGGGCAGAGAAAGACAGAGAGGAGGGGTAAAGAGCCATAGAGAGAGAGAGACAGGGGAGAGAGAATAGGAAAGAGAAAGAAAAAGAGAGGGAAAGAGAGAAAAAGAGGGAATGAGAGAGAAAGAGAGAGAGAGAGAGAGAGAAGAAAGGAAAGAAAGAGAAAAGAGAAAGAAAGAAAAAGGAAAAAAGGGATAGACAAAGAAAGAGAGAGATGGAAGGGAGGGATAAAGAAAGAAAAAGAAAGAGAAGGAGGGAGGAGAAAGTGAATGAGATATATGAATGGATAGATATATGGAGGGAGGGAGAGAGAAAAAAAGGAGAGGAAGGAAGGACACAAACCCTGGCTTCAGAAGACTCTGAAACAGCACAGCAATCTAGGGCTGGAAGGGATCTCGGAGGTCATCTTCTAGTCCAACCCCCTCCTCCAGCAGGAGATCCTTACAGAATCATAAAATAACAGGGTTAGAAGGGTGTTTGTGTGTGTGTGTGTGTGCGCGCGCACATGTTTGTCAAAACTCCAAAAACAGGTCAAGTAGCTCTGGGGAGATCAGTCATAAATTAGAACATTTACTAAGCAACTGACCATTAAGCAAGGACCACTTGTATTTGATTTGCCATGCACATGGCCACCTGGCCACAACCACCCAATCACATGACCACCAAGCCACACCCACAAATTAAGCCATGCCCACAGAACTGATTGTTACAAAATTTGAATCCCATCCCGGGACTAAACACCAATTACCTGGCAATACAGCACTCATCGATCTGGCACGAAATTCATCGGAGCTGCTGCAAAATGTAAAGGCACATAAACACACAGCCAGGCAGGACTAATGAAGGCGCCTGCAAGGAATGCAGGTGTTGGAATGCGCAGGGGAACATGAAGGTGACAGGATAGCATAGGAGAGAAATAGTGTGGAATAGATTTTGGGTAGCACGGGGCTATAGAAATGGGGGTGTGATAAGGGAAGCTAAGTGGGGGGAGGGTAACGAGAGGGGCAGAAGGGTGGGCGGATATTAGGAGGGTGTGGCTTTATCCACTCTGGGCAGATGCTGGATAACTTAATGATGAACTAATGAAGAGGTATTTAAAGAACCTCAGGGACCACCAAACTCATAATTTTAAATCCCAGGGACCACAAGCTCATTCTGTGGGCATGGCCTAATTTGTGGATGTGGCTTGGTGGTCAGGTGACTGGCTAGGCATGGTTTGTATGTAAATATTATAAATATTTATATAAATGTTGATTTTTTTTATAAAAAAGAGCAACTTTTATTCAAAATCAGGCAAAGCAGGTAGGCAGATTGAGTTGCACACAGAATCACAGTGTCAGCTATGGAATTCATCACTGCCACATAGCTGGAGAAAGTGGGAGGGGGTGATGTTAATTGAGTAGCTCTTAGTAGACAAAATATACTGTGTGAGTATGCCACAGAAAGAATTAGAACTTACTTTGGGATTGGTTCATGTGATGTGATGATGAAGGAAAAGGGGATGGTTTGTAGATTGGGACATGATGGGGAAGCCGGGAAACTTTTAGTTTTGGAATTCCACAGAGTGTGCCAGGTTCTGTTCTAATAAAAGTACTGTTATGAACTAATAAAAATGCTTAAAAAGCAGGGTTCTAATCCTGCACTTATGATTGGCCGATAATAGCGATATTGGATTGGTCCATTCTGGGGAATCTGATTGGCTGTTAATGAGCCACTCTCATTGGTTCAAGGGTTTAACACTTCCATGTTTTTCATTGGCTAATCGGACAGCAGCCAACCCTATAAAAGGGCTGTTGCTGCTCTAGGTGATTGCTCTGTTCAGTATGCTTAATAAAGAGTTGAAGTTCACTGTTCACTGCCTCGTCTCCGTTCCTTGCACCCATGAGCAGAACTTAACACTGGCGATGAGGATGGGATGCGGAGATATCAGAGCTGACTGAACACTATAGACCACCAAACAGAGCACATGGCTGAAGGCATATCGACAATGGAAACCATGTCCAACGGCGCCATACCACCCGCTCCATTTGACCCGGCACAAGAAGATTGGGACTCATACATAGACCGGATCCAGATGTTTCTGGAGACCAACAACTTGAAGGATGCCACTACGGGGAAAAAGCGAGCAGTGTTCCTGACCCATTGCGGGCCTGCCATCTTTAAGATGACCAAGGCACTAGCGAAACCGGCTGAGGTGAAAACCATGGACTGGGACGTCCTCGCGCCCCTTCTACAGGCCCACTATGCACCCGCTGTACCAACGCTTGTCCGAAGACATGAATTTTACCAGAGGGATCAGCGGAAAGGAGAGAGCATTGCAGATTTCATCGCGGATCTCGGAACCTGGGAGGCCTCTGTGGGTTTACAGACCTTGAAGAAGCTCTGAGAGACCAAATAATTCTGGGATTAGATGACCACACTACGCAGAGCAAGATCATGGCCAAAGGGGACATCGACCTTGCTGATGTCATCAAGGATGCTACTGCAGCAGAAGCAACCAGGAAGTCATCTGCCCGAATGCACTGCACCAACGCACCACTCCGTCAACTCACCAGCGATACCTCACCTCGCCTAGAGAGGCACACAACAGTGACTCACCACGAGGACCTCGAATCACCATTAGAAAGTGATGAGGAGGAGGTCAACCAGCTCCGGTCTGAACGTGACCAAAGCCATCAGCGGAATCAAAGACTACTGCACCAATGCGCGGGTTGTGGGGCAAACCACCCGCGATCAGACTGCAAATTCCTCGACGCACTCTGCCATTTCTGTGGGAAAAGAGGCCATATCCAGAAGGTCTGTAGAAGCAAGCAAGGATCCATCCCATTTCAGAGGGGAAACAACTACCGCCAGACCACAGGAAATCGCCCTGTGAGTCGGGAACATTTGAACCACCAATGGAACAACCACTCCTACAGAAATAAAACACTGGCCATTTCAACGAGATGAGAAGAGGCACACCAAACCATTACAATCGGTCACGCCTCATCGCTAGATGCAAAGAAGATCCGAGTGAAGGTCGCCATCGAAAATGAGCCTTGCGTGATGGAAGTCGATTCAGGATCGTCCCTCTCGATGGTTTCCTGGAAGACTCTTAAACAATTAATCCCTGCCGTCCAGCGTCAAGACCTCAGAGCCCAGAGAATCATACTCAAAGATTATCAGGGGAACCGAATTCCGGTCGTTGGATCCAGCCAAGTCCAAGTATCATTCAAAAATCGTACTGCGTCATTACCACTGACCGTCGTTGACCGTGACCGGCCTAGTTTGTTAGGCCTTCAATGATTCGCCCCACTCGGGATTGAGGTAGCCGGCATTCACCAAACCAGAAGTGATGGCTGGGAGGAGGCCATCGTCCAGGAATTCCAGGACGTTTTCGCAGACAAACTAGGTGAGTATAAGGGGATCCCAATATCATTTAACCTTAAACCTGAAGTAGCCCCCATCCGCCTTAAGCCTCGTCGGGTACCTTTTGCCCTTAAACCAAAAATTGATGAGCAGCTCGATAAATTAATAGCCCAGGGTGTTTTAGAACCAACTGACCACGCTCGTTGGGAAACCCCAATTGTAACACCCATCAAACCGGATGGATCGTTAAGGATTTGTGGGGACTACTGGGCTACCCTTAATCACGCCCTTCAACAGAACGCTTACCTGGTGCCGGTGGTACAACACCTTCTCCATTCCCGGGGGGGGGGCAGAAAAGTCTTTGCTAAATTGGATTTCGCACAGGCTTATCAACAACTGCCTGTAGATAAAAAGCCCGCAGAGGCACAGATGATCCTTATGCACCAAGGCTCCTTTAAGTGCAACCGACTCCAATTCGGAGTGAGCGTAGCCCCAGGGATTTTTCAAAATCTGATGGAGAGACTCTTGCAAGGAATCAAGGGGGTCGTGCCATACTTTGATGATGTTTTAATTGCTGCCCCGAATAGAGAAATACTAGAAAAGCGGCTTAAAATGGTTCTCCAGAAATTTAAAGACTCTGGCCTTAAGGTTAAAAATAAATAAATGTCAACTGTGTACAGACAAAGTAGAGTTCCTGGGGTACCTAATCAATAAACAAGGCATTCACCCCACTAATAGCAAACTAAGGGCAATCAAAAACGCCCCAAGACCCAGAAATAGGACTGATCTCCAAGCTTTCTTGGGGCTCATTAACTTTTACAACATCTTCTTTCCCCAGAAAGCAACCGTAGCTGAACCCCTACATAGACTTCTCGACAAAAAAGCAACCTGGGTCTGGGGACACCACGAGGAGCATGCATTCCGACAAGTGAAAAACTTACTAACCTCAGATGCTGTTTTAATGCAATATAATGAGACTCTGTCTTTAACAATTACATGTGACGTGTCACCGTTTGGAGTAGGAGCCATTTTTGGTCATGTGTTACCAAATGGTAGTGAGGCCCCTATTGCCTATTTTTCAAGGACCCTATCAAAGGCTGAACGTAACTATAGCCAGATCGACAAAGAGGCTCTTGCTGTTGTATCTGCTGTGAAACGATTTCATGAATATGTGTATGGATGAGTTTTTACTATTGTTACTGACCACAAACCTTTGCTAGGGATTATAGTGGGAGACAAGCCAACCCCCTATATATTGTCACCTAGAATGACTCACTGGTCGGAGTTCTTAGCTGCATACAACTATAAATTACAACACCGCCCAGGGAAAGCCATTCCCAACGCTGATGCATTGAGCCATGCCCCACTTCCGGAAACCGTCGATGACCCAGCTCCAACCCTTACGGCACTCCAGATTGAAATGCTACATTCACCACCGCTAACAGCCAGAGACATTGCAATCGAAACAAAACAAGATCCTGTCTTGGCGTGAGTTCTTAGCTGGGTCAAACGAGGATGGCCAATAGAACAAACCTCTGACGACTTCACCCCTTTCAGAAACCGGCAAACAGAACTTTTTTTGCAAAAAGGCTGCATCCTATAGGGAGATAGAGTCATCGTCCCAGAGCGGTTACAACGAGCAGTATTGAAAACATTGCATTATGGTCACCCCGGCATCGTGCGTATGAAAGCGCTCACACGAAGCTATGTGTGGTGGCCAGGCATCGACAAACAGATCGAAGCCTAGGTAAAGTTTAAAGTGCAAAGAAGTCAGCAGTGCCCCACCTAGAGCAACTCCAACAGAATGGGAAACCTCCCAGGGGCCGTGGTCCCGCATCCACGTTGACTTTGCGGGACCTACTAAAGGACATATGTTCCTTCTGACAGTGGATGCCTATTCCAACTGGCTCGAGATCCATGAAATGAAGAATACTACAACCAAGTCCATCATCTGAAAATTGAATAGGCTATTCGCAACGCACGGGCTGCCAGACGTTCTGGTCTCCGACAACAGACCCCAGTTCACTGCCCTGGCATTTGTACAATACTTAGCGGACCAGGGTATCCGCCATGCACTAACTTCGCCAGAGCACCCTGCGGCTAACAGCAGGGCCGAGCGCATGGTACAATTTGTCAAAAAAAAAAAAAAAAAAACTCTCCACAAAATGGACTATGGGGACATTGATGACAAAATAAACAGAATACTCCTACTCCAACACATCACTCCACACAGCGTCACCAACAAGACCCTAGATGAACTATTGATGGGACGCAAGCTCCGTTCCCACCTCGACTGGCTTCACCCGTCCTACGAGCCAGAGAAACCCTGTGAATCTAGCGGAAAATGCCGCGAGTTCAAGGTAGGCGACTTAGTTTTCACCAAAAACCTCTCCGGCGAACCATTATGCGTCGAAGCAACCGTAATTCAAAGCACCAGGCCCAGATCATACCGTGTGCAAACCTGCGATGGAAAAATGGAAACGCCATATAGATCAGTTTTGCTCGAGGCTACAACCCAGTTCCCACGACTCCTGTGACTCCCAAACTGAGGGGGGAGGGGATGTCAAAGAAATCGAATTCAAGATGGTGGAAAGCAGAAGCGAAGGAAGTCAGCAATCGGGCATGATAAATGAAGAAGAATCAAGGAGGGGAGTGTCCTCGCCACAGAGGAATACCTCAACGGAGGCGAGCCTGCAAAGATCGGAGGACAACAATGACAGAATTAGCGGCACCGAATCGTCCAGTGAGAATGCGGAACCACCTGTACCAGATATGTTCAAAAACATCCCACTGAAACCGGACTACAGACAGGAACCGGTGGGACAGCGCAAATCTAATAGACAGTTAAAACAACCTACATATCTTAGGGATTACGTCACCGCACCCCACAAATGGAACCCGGGGGGAAGGGGTGTTATGAACTAAGAAAAATGCTTAAAAAGCAGGGTTCTAATCCTGCACTTATGATTGGCCGATAATAGCGATATCGGATTGGTCCATTCTGGGGAATCTGATTGTCTGTTAACGAGCCACTCTCATTGGTTCAAGGGTTTAACACTTCCATGTTTCTCATTGGTTAATAGGTCAGCAGCCTGCCCTATAAAAGGGCTGCTGCTGCCCTAGGGTTTTTGCTCTGTTCACGATGATTAATAAAGAGTTGAAGTTCACTGTTCACTGCCTCGTCTCTGTTCCTTGCACCCATGTGCAGAACTTAACAAGTACTTTGAGATGAAATGTGTCTTGAAGTTACTGACTGGAACGCTGACAATATTCTGAAACTCTATCAACTTTCAGCACTCCCAAGAGAGATTGCTGAAACCCAGGATTTATTCCAGCAATGTAGCAACCTGAAGAATCAGCCAACATGAGAAGTGAGACAGAAGGGGCTTGGGGGGGCCTCTGGAAGATTAATTGCAGCCCCCAGCCCCCCTTCGGAGGAGGTGGCACAAGCACTGAAGCATGCAGAGGAGAGAAGAGATTTAGGAGCTCGGCCCAGACGAATAGACTCATGGGAGAGTTGTCAGATGGGACTGGATAAGTTGCTTGAACATAAATCTTCATCAAGTCTCCCTATTGCAAGGGAGGCAGACTGGAGGTTTGAGGCCCCAATTGAATCAGAAGCCTTCCAAGATGGTAGCCAGCAAATTAGCTTCTGAAGCTGATTATTAGTAGAATTACCAGAGAAGCTCAAACAGCTTAAGATGGGAAGTTATGCTTCCAAACCACAAAATGTCCAGGCAAGCTGGAGCATAAATCAGCCATTTTTTTCCTTTCCCAATTTGAGGAGGGAAGAAGAATTCATTCTGGAATCAGTTGGAGATGGCCAGTGAACCAGCCCAGCTCAGCAAGATCCAATTTCAAGGGAGAGGTGAGTGACGCAGACTACAAGTATGTTGCAACCTCCCAGTCCTCCCCCCTCAACACCCAGAAGGGAATTTACCCCCTGCAGAGAGTATCCCTCCAGGGTGGGGGTTTTATCTTGACCAAGAGTGGATCCATGCCAATAGATGCCAGCGCCGGCAACACCCTGGGCCCAAAGAGAATTAGTGACCTCTTCCCAACAAAGGGATCAGTACAGGCAGCAGATGGCAGCCACTCCTCTTTTCTCCATGCAGGAAATAAGGCAACAACTGGCCTTTTCATGGCAGACCCCTAACCAGCCCCCACTTGGAGCAACTCTGCAGAGGCCTGCCTTCCATAGAGCCCCAGCCCAGTCAGGCCTCGGAAGACCCTTCCAAAATGGATACATGCCTCACCAGGCCCCTTTCATTTCAGCTCAGCCTGCATTAGCCAGGGTGATACCACCACCCCAGACCAGACCAGATGCAGTTCAAGGCCACTTTTGACGGACACCATGAACATTTTGCTTATTTCCTCACTAAAATCTAGTCTCACATAGACCAATTTGGAGGCCAATATGCAACAGAATACAATGTGGTTACTGCAATAACAGATGGAATGAATGAGGGGGATGCTTCTGACTAGGGGGGTGGGGTGGCAATTGCACTACGAACAGGCCCCAGAGCTTCAGAATATTAATGCTTTTATTCATTTGCTGAGATTCAGATTTGTAAATCCAGACAGAGTGGCAGAAAATGAAGACAAATTAAAGGAAGTGAAACAGGGCAAGCGGCCCTTATCAGACTTTTTATGGAATTTTAGAAGGGTCGCAAGCCACCTCATGGTCTGGCCTGAAAAAATTCATCTTGCACTATTTTAAAAATGCCATTGACTGAGAACTAAAAAAAGGCCTGCAACATTAGGGGGATTCCCGAGACATTACAAGCGTGGTATACGACTGCCCTCAAATTAGACCACAACATCAATCAACAAAAAAGACCCCTTCCTGAAGGCCCTTCTAGGAGAGGCGACAGCTGACCAGACCTGCTGAAGCTGCTCCCACCTGACTCACCAGAATGATAAAGTGTTATCGTTGTGCCCAGAATGGCCATAGAACAGCTGACTGTCTGGCCTCTGCACCTGTTCCACAAGCTCCACAGCCAAAGACAAATATAGCCACCAGGGGTCGAAAAATTCAAGGGAAGCCTCCCGACACTAGCTGCTTTGCTAGACACACCATAGAAGGTCCTCCCCACGCAGAAGGGAGCAATGAACTTCAAACCCAACACACCCTCCCCAGAGAAGCCACTGACGAAGACGATCCTATGATGAGTGCACCCATCACACCTTTTAAGGTCAAAGTGAAGTTAGTAGTGCCTGACACAGGGGAGGGAGGGGAGTTAGAAGCTGTCATAGATACCGGATGCTCTAGATGCCTTATTGAGCTCCCCATCGTTGTACAATTGGGCATAAAGACAAAACACCTTAAACACTTAATCAGATTTGAGCAAGTGAGTGGGACATTAATTAGGAGGATCCCAGCCAACCAAATGACAGAGTTAATCAAACTGGAGATGGGTGCTCACCATGAACTCATGCGGTTTATAGTAGCTCCAAGAATGTCAGAATCTGTCATATTGGGATTTGCTTGGCTAGATAAATGGGCAATCAAGTGGGAGGATGGATACTGAAAAATCATAATTCGCATGGGCCCACTGTCCCCCTTCCTCCCATTAAGAAACTACCACCCAACATGGGTCCAGAAACTGAAGCAGCAACCACCACCTCAGACCTTCTTCCAGGTACCCCCCAAGTACCCAAACAATACAGAGACTTGGCTGAAACATTCAGTGAAGAGGAATGTAATGTTTTACCTCCCCATTGAGCCAAAGATTGTACCATAGAATTAGAACCTGGGGCGAAACCACCAAAACCAAAGATGTATTCCATGACACCAGCTGAAATGACTGAATTAAGGAAATACATCTATAACAATTTGGACAGAGGTTTCATTGAACCTGCCAAATCAAGGTTGGCTGCCCCAGTGCTATTCAAAGAAAAGAAAGATGGAGGGTTGATATTATGTGTTGATTTTAGGGGTGTGAACTCCATGTGAGTCAAAAACATGTACCCTCTCCTTCTCACGAAAGACTTATTAAACCACCTATCAAAACACAAGGTCTTCACCAAACTAGATCTGAGAGAAGCATACCACTGCATACTATTGAGTGCACATAAAAGAGGAAATGGAAAACTGCCTTCAACACAAATGGAAAACTGCCTTCAACTGCCCTTTGGGTAGTTTTCAATTCTGGGTCATGCCTTTTGGACACCAAGGGGCCCCTGCAGTATTTATGCAACTCATCAATGAAGTGTTATATCCGCACCTGCAGCAGGGGGTCCTCATCTACCTGGGTAACATCCTTATTTTCAGCGAAACCATTGAGGAACATGTCAAATTGATCAGACAAGTGCTGAAAAAACTTTTGGCCTCTAAGTTGTATGTAAAACTGTCAAAATACAAATTCCACAAGGAATCTCTGGATTACTTAGGCTACCGAATATCCAACCAGGGAATTGAGATGGACCCTGGAAAAGTGAAAGCCATGCTGGACTGGCAACCCTCCAAAACATGAAAGCAACTTCAAAGCTTTTTGGGTTTTGCCAATTTCTATAGACAATTCATTCCTTCTTTTGCTGAGGTTGCCCTCCCTTTGACAGAGTTATTAAAAACAGGGCCTTCACCCACCAAACCGAAGCCCAGTCAACCCCTTGCTTGGAAAATGGCCTGTCAGAAAGCATTTGAAACCTTAAAATGCCTCTTTGCAGCTGAGCTCATTCTCCAACACCCAAACCCAACCAGACCTTTTATACTCCAAGCTGATACTAGTGATGGCGGTTGTGGCTGTTCTGCTACAAAAGGACTTTCAGAACTGACTGATGCCTTGTGCTTATGTGTCTAAAAGCTGACAGATACAGAGCGAAGATGGGCGGTCTGGGAGAAAGAAGCATTTGAAGTATGATGGGCTTTGTTGACTTGGAGGCATTTCCTAGAAGGGGTGAAGGAGCCTTCTGAAGTGTGGACTGATCACAAAATCCTCGAGGCTCTAAAGAAATCTCGGAAGCTCTCACCTAAACAAGTCCGCTGGGCTCAATACTTCAAACAGTTCAACTTCAACATGAAATATATCCCTGGAGGGAAAAACATATTGGCAGACGCCCTTTCCAGGAAACCCCAATTTGATAGTCGCCGAGAGGAAATAGTGCAGGCTTTGATATCAGAAGCTCAATTGGCAGGCCAAGTAACCATTCGAGGCCAAGTGAACCACAACCCCAGATGCTTGGTAGACAAATTGACAATGGAGTTGAAAGCAGCCCTATTGACTGATCCCTGGTTTGTGGAGCATCAAACTGAATTAACAATGAATGAGGGACTGGCTTGGAAAGGGTCTAAACTTTATGTACCAACAAATCTAAGACTAATGGTACTAAAGCATAGCCACAACTCACAGCTGGGGGGATACTTCGGGTTCTTAAAAACCCTACGTTTAGTCAGAAGACAGTTCTGATGGCCAAAAATGAAATCTGACGTTGAGGACTATGTGAAAAGCTGATCAATTTGTGCCACGACGAAACACAGAACTGGAAAAACCCCTGGCCTCCTCCAACAAGTAGCTGAACCAACACAGCCATGGGAAGAAATTGCAATGGACATTATTGTAGTATTACCTGAGAGTGAAGGGAATACATCATTTGGACTGTTATAGACTTATTCTCTAAGCAGGGCCACTTTACAGCCTGTAAAGGACTCCCATCTGCAAAAAAGCTTGCAAAACTGTTCATGAAGCATATCTATACGCTACATGGAGTATCTTGTAGAATAATCTCAGATAGAGTGGTATAATTTACCGCTAAATTCTGGAGGGAGTTTTTAAGATCTATTGGGTCATCTCAAGGATTATCCTCAGCATTTCACCTGGCATGCAACAGAGCAGTGGAAAGGAGAGAACCAACACAATCAGATGCTATGTAAATTATCAACAGGAAAACTGGGCTGAATTATTACCATTTGCAGAGGTTGCTTATAATAATGCAGTACATAGCAGCACAGGGTTGACTCCATTCCAAATCAACACTGGCATGGAACTTGTCCCTATGCCAGAATTACCTAGAGAACCCCCCACATCCATGTCTGTAACAGAATGGATGAACTCATTAAAAAAAGTTTGGGAGGACATGAAAGAAGCTTTGACTAAAGCTGCAAAGGATTACAAAAATCAAGTGGACAAACATAGATCACTCCAACCAGAGGTGGTATTCAGCAGGTTCTGACCAGTTCTGGAGAACTGGTAGTGGAAATTTTGAATAGTTCAGAGAACCAGCAAATGGAGACCTCTGACTGGAGATTTTATAGTATCCTTCTCCTGCCATGCCCACAGAACCAGTAGTAGAAAATTTTGACTCCCATCACTGATTCCAACCACCATTTAAAGTAGGGGACAAAGTATATTTGTCAACAAAATATCTTAGATTGAAACTTTCTAGTAAGAAGTTGGAGCCTAAGTTCTTTGGCCCATTTCCAATATCAAAAATAATCAATCCAGTCACAGTCCAATTGAGTCTTCCCTGGTTATTGGGAAAAATACACCCAGTGTTCCATAGCAGTTTATTAAAACTAGCTGTTACATCAGTGATAAGACCAATACCAATCGCTCCCCCCAATCGCATACACTCTTTAATCATACAGGGTGAGACACATTATGAAATCAAGAAAATCCTCGATTCTAGATTACACCAAGGATGGTTACAATGCTTGGTATTATGGAAGGGTTACCCTGTATCAGGTGCTACTTGGGTAAAAAGTTGGGATGTACATGCAGATAGATTGGTTAACCAATTCCATGAGGAATTCCCCAACAAACCAAAGGGTCCTCTTGGAGTGGGGAGAGGGGGTTAAGGACATCACATTAACCCCTGGTGGTGTTTTCTTTCTTATTTTCTTATAGGAGATGAACTTTTCAAGGTGGGGCACCTGTCAGCTATGGAATTCATTGCTGCCACATAACTGGAGAAAGTGGGAGGGGGTGATGTTAATTGAGTAGCTCTTAGTAGACAAAATATAATTTTTTTTTTTAAACAAATTTTATTAATTTTACAGAAAACACAATACACAATCCAGGCATAACAACTTGGAAAGTCTTTTCTAAAAGAAAAATTAATAATAATTAAAGAAGAAAGCCAATATAACATATAAAATAATTTCAAATTGTAATATCAATATTTACATTATCTATTTAACTTTATATCTTATCCAGACTTCTCCTTTTATCCAAATTATACAATAAAATTTTATTGCCTTTCATAAACATACAAAACACAAAACATGAACAAAACTAAAAGATCTTTTCTGAAAGCTGTCTGATCCCAGGTTAAAACTCTTCACACAGACACAAATTCAAACATCATAATCACTTTATATATCCTTCCATATCTAATTATCATTTTCTTTTCTTTTTTTTTTATAAACCAATTTTATCAATTTTATAAAAACAGTGCACAAAGAATCAAGGCATAACAGCTTATAAATTCTTTTCTAAGAAAAAATAATAAAAGAAGAAAACCAATAGAACATAATGATTCCAAATTATAGTATCAATACTTTATCTATTTAACTTCATATCTTATCCCAGCTTCTCCTTTTCATCCAAATTATTTCTTGTTAATTAAAATTTTATTGCCTTTTATCAATATACAAAACCAAAAAAAACATAACAAAACCTTTATATATCCTTCCATATCTTATCACCATTTTCAATAACATTCTTTGTCTGTTTTATTTCCAACTATCCATTCATCTTTTTTCTTTTACTATACTTCTCCTATACACTAATTGGAGTGACGTCTTTAACTCATTACCCTAACTTAAAAGTACTTCATATAACACTTAATTTATCTTGGGATTCTGTTTAATAGATTCTAAAATTACACAATGAATTTTATACTCTACATACACATATAAAAACACAATCTTATGTACCCTCCAAAATCCCTCTTTTATCCTTAATTAAATTCACCCATTGTCTCTGAATAAACTTTTTTTCTTTAGATCTTGTTTCCCACCATTGAGGCTTATCCTCCCCTCCTTTCTCTCTTGCTTATTCTTCTCCTTGCCCTTTCTACCCCTTTGTCTCTCCTCCTCCCTTTTCTTACTCCCTTTCCTTTCCTTTCTAACCTTGCGTCCACCTTTCCTCTCATTTTTCTCCTTTTTGGTTGTTTTTTTCAAATCTTAAAATCCCTTTTTCTTATCCTTTTTCTCCTCCTCCCCGAAAAGAACTCATTGTTCATCAAAGATGGCTTCTTGTTCCTCTTCTTCTTTGTCCCAGTCATTCTGCTGCGTAGTCAACTTTTCATAAGTACATAACGCCATTTCTAAAAATTGAAACAAAGTGCCCAAAGTATCTTCCTTTTTATATTTTTGATATTCAGTCTTTAGTTCATCCACAAGCGATGCCATCATGAAAGGAGAAACTTTTCCCAAAACAACCACAAGTATTTTTAATCAAAAATAATTCAAAAAAAGTTCCAAAAATTAATACTTTTCTTCCTTCTTCTCTTTCTCTTTCTGGGGTTACTGTTTAATCAAAGAGGTCCAATTACCATATACCTTTCTTTGGGATTCTAGGCAATCTCCTCCTTTTTCAGCTTCTACTCCAATTTTTTTCTCTCTCCCTTCCCACTTGCAACATCAATTTTAAATAATCAGAAATCCATACCTCTAATAAGGGTTTTCCAATTTCTTAAATTTTTCAATGTCCAAGAACCCTTTTGTCCCTTAGCTTCAACTTTCAGAATAATTCACCTTCAATGCCCAAACATATTTCAAATCTGCTGTTTCCATGGGGTGGGAGAGTGAAGAAAAAAAAAAAGTTCCCTTTAACAGCTTCTCCGCCGCTTTCGATCTTCTTAGGGATACAATGTATCCTCCAGCAATTCAGACAGCTCAGTTCCAACGAATTTGAAAGATGTTGATTGACCCGGCTCAGCAGCACTTTCACTCTTCTTGCTTCCTCCAGCACAATCTTACCCAGTTGCTGGCTTCTTCGTGGCGGCCATTGCTGACCGCCGCTCCACCACCTTGGGAAAAAGGGGTTTTTTCGGATGAGGAGGGGGTCTGCGGCACCCCCAACCTCCTGTCCGGCTCCCCTCTCTCTTCGGCTGTCCCTACAGGGCAGCCATATCCCCCTGACCCGTTTCGATCGGGGGTACCTCAGTGGCAAGCGCAGCAGGAATCACAAGCGGTCGTGAATTCCTGCTGCCACCGAAGCCATGCGGAACTGGAAACCAACAAAATATAATTCTTTTGATAGTTCAAGGTTAGAGTGTGGCGCAGAAAGAATTAGAACTTACTTTGGGATTGGTTCATGTGATGTGATGATGAGGGGAAAGGGGACGGTCTGTAGGTTGGGATATTGTGGGGAAGCCAGGAAACTTTTAGTTTTGGAATTTCACAGAATGTGCCAGGTGCTATTCTAATAAAAGTATTTTGAGATGAAGTGTGTCTTGGATTTACTGACAGGAATGGATTTTCCCTGGAACGCTGACACACAGATTCATTCAGAAATCTATCTATTTGCCATTGGCTAGCTTAGTCTATCACATAAAATTTGCTTGCAAGCAAACTCACAAAATTAACTCACAACACACCATGTATGTACATATTGAATTTTTTATTTTAAAAAAGAGCAATTTTTACCCAAAATCAGGCAAAGCAGGCAGGCAGATTGAGTTGCTCACAGTATCATTCAGTGATCTATCTATCTGCCATTGGCTAGCTCAGTCTGTCAAATAAAATTTGCTTGCTGTGAGTCTGCACTGAATAATAGAACCTTCAGTCCTAAGAGAGGTTTGGCTGTGCTTCAAAGCAGAGCCAAAGATCTAAAGACTAGCTAGAAAGCAAGAAATCCAACCATTTCCTGCTTCCTAGCTAATCCAAATCTCCCAGCACAGCAGAACAGCTGATGGTTGGAAAAATAGCAATTTAGCAGGCAAGTTTGCAGGGTAAGGAGTGAGTGGGCAGAAAAGGTTCCCGCAGGCCATCTGGGCAGTGCAGCCTTGTGTTTTTGTGCAGCCTGGGTTAATTGCTTTGGGGGGATGCCCTGGGGGTGAGATTTCTCTGCAGCCCACCAAAATTTTCTCGTGGCCCACCAGTGGGCCACAGCCCACCAGTTGGTAACCGCTGATTTAAAATGCTGAGAGAAACTAGCTCTCAGCACTGGCTTTTCACGGATCGTCCGTTCTTGCTGCTGTTAATTCTGAGTTCTCAAAATAAACAGAAACATGACTGCATCAAAGTGTGAGTACTCTGCTTTGTGAGTAACTCAGGAGTTCAGGGGTAGCTGAGAAATATGCACTAAAGACAAATTCCTTGTGTATCCAATCACACTTGGCCAATAAAGAATTCTATTTTGTTCTCTTCTCTTCTGTCCTGTCCTGTCCTGCTCTCCTCTGCTTTGCCCTATTCTACTCTTAGAATTGTGTGATTGGATACATATAATAGCTACATACTGTACATGTCTTTGTACATTATTTTTACATATCGATATAATATTGTTGAATGTGTACTGAAGTGAAAAAATTCTCTATGACCCTATTTATGAGTGTGGAGACCACACAATCTGCTTGAGCCAGGGTAGTAGGGTAGAATGTAATTAGCTTTACGTACACATATAATAAATGCTGACCAGTAATGATGTCAAATGTCAATCATAACATGGATTAGATTTTCTTTTTATAGTGAGATAGGCAGAAAAATAAAATGGAAGTCAATACTAGTCAGTTTGTGTTGTTAGTTACTTTTTCATTTCCTCCTGAAAATACAAGTGCTCATTTAAGATAACCAGTGAGTCAACATCTTCAAATGCTTAAGCAAGCTCTTAAGGAGGCTTACTTATACTTGGGGATATACCCTTGAGAGTTTGGAGATCTTGGGTCAGCTATACTCCTTCAACACATGAATTGTTATTACCCTTTTCTATACACACACTTAATCTGTTTATTTTTGAGAACCACACTCTTTGTAGAATTTCAAAAGACAGCTTAATGCAAATGTGAACATTTGTTTGACAATACAAAATCAAGTAGTTTTTCTGTATCACTTCATACAATGATAGAAATAGTAGAAAGAAAGAACAATCAGATTAGCATAGATCAAGCAAAACACAAAAATCCACCCAAAACATCTAAAATAATTATTTCTCAGCTAAAAATCAGCCCGGAACTTCAGTATTTGAAAGCAAAACAAATCTAACCCAACAACCATATATTTTACAAAGACTGCTCTGATAGGCTGCTGAGTTCGTATACATACATAATTATTATAAAGAATGCCACAAGAAAATCATCAATCTT